>ONZH01021100.1:0-58175 GCA_900303285.1 Rhinella marina
TGTGCATGGATGCCTCTGAGCAGCCTAATCGTACCATTACGGGCAAATTCGGCAACAGCCTGGTGGTGACCCTCAAGACAATTGTGCTGACCCAGACCAAGATTGGGCAAGCACATGCACTGGCACATGTTAGGAAAGCACCCACTAGGCTGCAACAAAGGTCCATCGCCGCCTGCGGTGACACACCTGCTCATGCTGCACTGCTGTCCTACCCCCCGCCACGGCAGGCATAAGCGTCTCCCTCTCCGCACCCACCCAGTAGTCCACAGTACACAAAGTTTCTCCCAGCCAGTGCACAGCTCTCCCCATCCCAGACGGGCAAACACGCACCCACGACCCACCCTGTCCACGGCAGACCTCCAAGAACAGTGCCCAGCTTTCCTAATTCCAGATGGGCTAAGACGCACTCTGCACCCACCTATTAGTCTCCACACGTGGGTGCAGAGCCTTTTAG
This sequence comes from Rhinella marina, assembly GCA_900303285.1. Taxonomy (NCBI): domain Eukaryota; kingdom Metazoa; phylum Chordata; class Amphibia; order Anura; family Bufonidae; genus Rhinella; species Rhinella marina. Next base: position 455 of record ONZH01021100.1, read on the forward strand.
TGCCCCTCAAGACAATGTTTGTGTGCCAGGGCCTGGTAGTAACCGTCCTTGAAGTTGTTGTTGGAGAGTGCAGTGGCAAGCCTCCAAAAAATTGTGGGTGAGAGCCTGGAGGTGACGCTCAGAAACAAATGGTTTAAAAAAGCATGGTGGCGCACCCCTGAATCAGTCTGAGACTGAGATTGCAGGTGAACCCGCTAAAATTGTAGTCTAGCACACCTTGGTGGTGAACCCCTAAATTACAAAGTTTGACTGAGATTGCAGTTTACAGCATGGGGGTGAACCCCAGGATGACTTGTTAAGACTGAGATTGCAGTTTACAGCTTGGCGGTGAACCCCAGAGTGCCTTGGTTAGACTAACATAGCAACTGAACCACCCAAAAATTTAGCTTGACACAGCATGGCGGTGACTACAGTTCAGTGAACAATTCTGTGGTGTGCGGTACAATAGCTGCAGTCTAGAAAAAATATTTTTTCTATCACTTATATATACTACAGTCCAGTGAAAAATTGCGTGGTGTGTGTTACACTAGCCAGGGTCTAGAAAATATACGTTTTTTCTCTCGGTCATATATACTACAGTGCAGTGAAAAATTCTGTTGTGTGCTGCACACTAGCAGGAGTCTACAAAATATACATTTTTTCTCTCCGTTATATATACTACAGTGCAGTGCAAAATTCTGTCGTGTGATACACACTAGCCGGAGTCTAGAAAATATACGTTTTTTCTCTCAGTCATATATACTACACTGCAGTGCAAAATTCTGTCGTGTGCTACACACTAGCCGGAGTCTAGAAAATATAAGTTTTTTCTCTCAGTTATATATACTAAAATGCAGTGCAAAATTCTGTTGTGTGCTGCACAGTAGCCGGAGTCTACAAAATATACGTTTTTTTTCTCAGTTATCTATCCTACAGTGCAGTGAAAAATTGTGTGGTGTGCGGTACACTAGCCGCAGTCTAGAGAATACGTTTTTTTTCTTAGATACATTTAATACAGTCCAGTGAAAAATTCTGTGGTGTGTGGTACACTAGCCGGAGTTTTTGGCCTCAGATATTAATTCTACAGTTTAGTGACACAAAATGTTGAACCCAAGGGCTAAGGGTCGAGGACGAGGACATGGGCGTTCGAGTGATGTAGAGGGGCAGAGGCCGTGGTCCTGGGCAGGGTGACACAGTACCAACTGATGAGGGAGCAGTGGAACGCCGCAGAGTTTCGCTCCCTAGCTTTATTTCGCAACTTACAGGGTCACGTGGTACACCACTATTGAAACCACAACAGTGCGAACAGGTGATGACGTGGATAGCGGATAATGTGTCCAGTAATTTATTCACCACCCAGTCTTCCACAAGGGAGTAGACCTCTGGCTCCTCCAGCTCAACCTCCTTCCCCCAAGCCTGCCCCCCCTATGGAAAATATGGATTCAGATCCGGCATACTCACAGGAACTCTTTTCAGGACCCTACCCAGAGACACAAACCACTGCTCAACAGCAACCTGAGCAGTTTCTCTGTCCCGATGCCCAAAATTTAGAACTTTCGCAGTCTGTGGGTGATGAGAGTGTGGACTTAGTGCAAGTAGTGCGTCAAGAGGTGTCAGATGATGATGATAAAGAGACACGGTTTGTCAGACATTGACGTTGCTGTCAGGGCAGTAAGTCCCATGGGGGAGCAGAGTGAGGAATCGGAGGAAGAGCAGGTGGATGATGAGGTGACTGACCCAAGCTGGGTTGGTAAGCCTAGTCAAGACAGTGCTTCTGACGGGGAGGCAAGTGCAGCACCAGAACAGGTTGGAAGAGGCAGTGGGGTGGCCAGAGGGAGAAGCTGGGCCAGAGCAAGTAGATCAGCAACTGTTTCACGGAGTGAAGCTCCCGTGCCGAGGCCTAGATGTTCGCAAGTCTGGCGGTTCTTTAAAGAAAGTGAGGATGACCGACGGACTGTGGTGTGCAACTTGTGCCACAACAGGATCAGCAGGGGAGCCACCACTACCAGCCTAACCACTACCAGCATGCGCAGGCATATGAGTGCTAAACACACGACTCAATGGAACCAAGGCCGTTCACCTCCTGCGGATCACACCACTGCTCCTTCCCCTGTGTCACATGCTGGCTTTGCGAGTCAACCCCCCCACCCAGGACCCCGGCGCGAGCGCCTCCCGCCCTACAACCACCCCTTCACCTCCACGATCCTCCACAACCTACACCAATGTGTCCCAGCGCAGCGTTCAGCTGTCTTTGCATCAGACATTGGAGCACAAGCGCAAACGCAAATACAATTCCACCCACCCACATGCACAAGCCCAAAATGTCCACATTTTAAAGCCTGGAGATGCTGCACTATAGATTGGTAAAGATTGAGGCTTCCGCAACCTGATGGTGGTGGCTGTCCCTCGGTACTTGGTCCCCAGCCGCCATTATATTTCCCGATGTGCCGTCCAAGCCCTACATCAGCACGTGTCAGAGAACATCATCTGTGCCCTGACCAACACGGTTACTGAGAAGGTCCACCTAACCACGGACACGTGGACAAGTGCTGGTGGGCAGGGACACTATATCTCCCTGACGGCACATTGGGTTAACTTGGTGGAGGCTGGGACAGAGTTTGACCCTGGGGCCGCTCATGTAATGCCCACACCGAGGATTGCGGGGCCTACCTCGGTCACGGTTTCTCAGACTTATTATGCCTCTTCCTCAAACCCCTCCTCCTCCTCCTACTCTCAAATACAATCTGTGAGCACGGCGCCTTAAGTCGGTAGCTCTAGGCGCAGCAGCACTGCCGTGGGTAAGCGCCAATAGGCGGTGCTGAAACTGCTGAGCTTAGGTGACAAGAGGCACACTGCCCAAGAGCTGTTACAGGGCATCACGGCGCAGACCGATCTTTGGCTGGTGCCGCTGAAACTCAAACCAGGCATGGTTGTGTGTGACAACGGGCGTAACCTGGTGGCGGCTCTGCAGCTTGGCAGGCTCACACATGTGCCATTATACACCAATACTATTTCCCAAAGTAACAACAACCCATATAAACACTGCATATAAAACCTGCCTGGCCCACGTGTTCAATCTTGTGGTTCAGTGGTTCCTCAAGACCTACCCCAATTTGTCTGATTTGCTCACCAAGGTGCGACGTATCTGTGCGCATTTCCGCAAGTCAACCACAGATGCTGTCACTCTCAGGGCAGTGCAACGGCGCTTACAACTGACAGCTCACCGACTGTTGTGCGACGTGCCCACACAATGGAATTCCACATTACACATGTTAGCCAGGGTTAACCAGCAGCGCAGAGCGATTGTAGACTGCCAGATGACAACTTTCTCGAGAACTGGTAGTCAGGTTAGCCAGCTTCCTCAAGTCTACAATGAGGAGTGAACGTGGATGTCTGATATCTGTCAGGTGTTAATCAACTTTGAGGAGTCAACACAGATGGTCAGTGGTGATGCCGCCATTTTCAGCGTCACCATCCCGCTGCTTTGTCTGCTAAAAAACTCACTGCTCAGCATGAAGTCAGAGGCTTTGCACTTGTCACAGAAGATGGGGGAAGAAGATAAGTTGCTTGATAGCCAGACCACCCTCAGGTCTGTTTCTCATCGCGTATTGGAGGAGGAGGAGGAGGATACGGAGAAAGAGAAGGAGACTGTTGGCGAGACTGAAGAGGGTACCTATGCTCATTCCTTCTTATTTTTTGAGCGTGTATGGGCTGAAGAGGAGGAGTTGGAGGAGGAGGAAATGGAGAGTCAGCCTATTGAGGAAAGGGAATTCTTGCATGTTGGGCACATGGCTGACTTCATGTTAAGCTGCCTTTCCTGTGATCCTCGCATTTTTGACAACACTGATTACTGGGTGTTCACCCTCCTTGACCCCTGGTACAAGCAGAACTTTTCCACTCTCATTCCTGTAGAGGAGAGGAGTATGAGAGTGAATCAATATCAACAGGCCCTGGTGCACAAGCTGAAACTATCCTTCCCATCTGACACCACTAGCGGCAGAGGAAGTAGTTCTGTGGGCCAACTAGCGATGGAGAGGAGGGGAGCAGGCAGCTTGTCAAGCACTGGCAGGGGAACATTCTCCAAGGCCTTTGCCAGTTTTATGGCACCCCAGCAAGACTATGTCACCCGTCCCCCATAGGGGGGAGCTGTTCAGAAAGATGGTGAGGAAGTACCTAGCTGACCATACCAACGTCCTGCGTGATCACTCTGCTCCATACAACTACTGGGTTGCAAAGCTGGACACGTTGCCCGAACTGGCACTGTACACCTTGGAGGTGCTGGCCTGCCCTGCTGCTAGCGTGTTGTCAGAGCGGGTCTTCAGTGCAACTGGTGGCATCATCACTGATAAGCGTACATGCCTGTCAACTTACAGTGCTGACAGGCTGACGATTATTGAAATGATTAAAGCCTGGATTTCACCAGAATGCAAATCTCCACCGAGGGAAAGCAGCTCAACATGAAGATTCTTTATGTATCCTCTCCTTCTCTTCGCACACAAACGCTGAGCCAACAGGCAATGTTTCTGAGGGCCAACTGGCGCTCTTTACAAACAATGTTTACGGAGAGCCACCTACAGGCCAATAAATTTTTTAGGAGCGTCAACTACAGACACTCCAAAACAATTTTACAGGAGGGTAAACTACAGACACTCCAAAACAAATTTTTAGGAGGGTCAACTTCAGACACTCCAAAACAAATTTTTGGGAGGCTCACCTACAGCCATTTGACTGCAATCTCAGTCTGACCAAGGCATTGGTGGTGTCACCGCCATGATGCATCAGTGTAAAATTTTATGTGCTTCACCTGCTACCTGAGTGTAAATTGGTCACTCTGGGTTCACCACCATGCTGTGTCAGTGTAAAATTTTATGTGCTTCACCTGCTACCTGAGTGTAACTTGGTCACTCTGGGTTCACCGCCCTGCTGTGTCAGTCTAAAATTTTATGCGCTTCACCTGCTACCTGAGTGTAACTTGGTCACTCTGGGTTCACAGCCATGCTGTGTCAGTGTAAAATTTAATGTTCTTCACCTGCTACCTCAACTAACTTGGTCACTTGTTGGTGTCAACACTAGAGTGCGGCTACTATACCGCACACGACAGAATTGTTCACTGCACTGTAGTATATATAACTGAGAGAAAAAAAGGAATTTTTAAACTGCGGCTAATTTAACGCAAACAACTCCATTTTTCACTGGACTGTAGTATATATAACGAAGAGAAAAAAACATAGTCTTTAAATGGCGGCTATTTTACCGCAAACCACTCCATTTTTCACTGGACTGTAGTACATATAACTGAGAGAAAATACGTATTTTATAAACTGACCCTGATGTACAGCACACTACAGAATTGTTCACTGGACTGTAGTATATATAATTGAGAAAATACGTAGTCTTTAAATGGCGGCTATTTTACCGCAAACCACTCCATTTTTCACTGGACTGTAGTACATATAACTGAGAAAATACGGAGTCTTTAAATGGCGGCTATTGTACCGCACACCACTCCATTTTTCACTGGACTGTAGTACATATAACTGAGAAAATACGGAGTCTTTAAATGGCGGCTATTGTACCGCACACCACTCCATTTTTCACTGGACTGTAGTACATATAACTGTGAAAAAAACGTAGTCTTTAAATGGCGGCTATTTTACCGCAAACCACTCCATTTTTCACTGGACTGTAGTACATATAACTGAGAGAAAATACGTATTTTATAAACTGACCCTGCTGTACAGCACACTACAGAATTGTTCACTGGACTGTAGTATATATAATTGAGAAAATACGTAGTCTTTAAATGGCGGCTATTTTACCGCAAACAACTCCATTTTTCACTGGACTGTAGTACATATAACTGAGAAAATACGTAGTCTTTAAATGGTGGCTATTGTACCGCAAACCACTCCATTTTTCACTGAAATGTAGTACATATAACTGAGAGAAAATACGTATTTTATAGACTGACGCTGCTGTACAGCACACTACAGAATTGTTCACTGGACTGTAGTATATATAAATGAGAAAATACATAGTGTTTAAATGGCGGCTATTTTACCTCAAACCACTCCATTTTTCACTGGACTGTAGTACATATAACTGAGAAAAAATACGTATTTTATAGACTGACGCTGCTGTACAGCACACTACAGAATTGTTCACTGGACTGTAGTACATATAACTGAGAAAATACGTAGTCTTTAAATGGCGGCTATTGTACCACAAACCACTCAATTTTTCACTGGACTGTAGTATATATAACTGGGAGAAAAAACGTAGTCTTTAGACTGCGGCTAATTTAAAAGGACCAGCTAACATCGTTTCAGTGATTGCTCCATTAACACAGGTGTGGTTGTTGATGAGGACAGGGCTGGAGATCAATCTGTCATGATTAAGTAAGAATGACACCACTGGACACTTTAAAAGGAGGCTGGTGCTTGGCACCATTGTTTCTCTTCTGTTAACCATGGTTATCTCTAAAGAAACACGAGCAGTCATCATTGCACTGCACAAAAATGGCCTAACAGGGAAGAGTATCGCAGCTAGAAAGATTGCACCTCAGTCAACAATCTATCGCATCATCAAGAACTTAAAGGAGAGAGGTTCCATTGTTGCCAAAAAGGCTCCAGGGCGCCCAAGAAAGACCAGCAAGCGCCAGGACCGTCTCTTAAAAGTGTTTCAGCTGCGGGATCGGGCTACCAGCAGTGCAGAGCTTGCTCAGGAATGGCAGCAGGCAGGTGTGAGTGCATCTGCACGCACTGTGAGGCGGAGACTCTTGGAGCAAGGCCTGGTCTCAAGGAGGGCAGAAAAGAAGCCACTTCTCTCCAGAAAAAACATCAGGGACAGACTGATATTCTGCAAAAGGTACAGGGAGTGGACTGCTGAGGACTGGGGTAAAGTCATTTTCTCTGATGAATCCCCTTTTCGATTGTTTGGGACATCTGGAAAACAGCTTATTCAGAGAAGACGAGGTGAGCGCTACCACCAGTCTTGTCTCATGCCAACTGTAAAGCATCCTGAAACCATTCATGTGTGGGGTTGCTTCTCAGCCAAGGGAATCGGCTCTCTCACAGTCTTGCCTAAAAACACAGCCATGAATAAAGAATGGTACCAGAATGTCCTTCGAGAGCAACTTCTCCCAACCGTCCAAGAGCAGTTTGGCGATCAACAATGCCTTTTCCAGCATGATGGAGCACCTTGCCATAAAGCAAAGGTGATAACTAAATGGCTCAGGGAACAAAACATATAGATTTTGGGTCCATGGCCTGGAAACTCCCCAGATCTTAATCCCATTGAGAACTTGTGGTCAATCATCAAGAGACGGGTGGACAAACAAAAACCTACAAATTCTGACAAAATGCAAGCATTGATTGTGCAAGAATGGACTGCTATCAGTCAGGATTTGGTCCAGAAGTTGATTGAGAGCATGCCAGGGAGAATTGCAGAGGTCCTGAAGAAGAAGGGTCAACACTGCAAATATTGACTTGCTGCATTAACTCATTCTAACTGTCAATATAAGCTTTTGTTACTCATAATATGATTGCAATTATATTTCTGTATGTGATAAAAAAAACATCTGACAAACACACATAAAAACCAGAGGGCAGCAGATCATGTAAAATATAATATTTGTGTCATTCTCAAAACTTTTGGCCATGACTGTAGTACATATAACTGAGAGAAAATATGTATTTTATAGACTGACACTACTGTACAGCACACTACATAATTGTTCACTGCACTGTAGTATATATAACTGAGAGAAAAAACACATTCCCTAGACTGACTCTACTGTACAGCACACTACATAATTGTTCACTGGACTGTAGTATATATAACTGAGAGAAGAAACGTATTTTCTAGACTGACGCTACTGTACAGCACACTACAGACTTGTTCACTGCACTGTAGTATATATAACTGAGAGAAAAAACATATTCCCTAGACTGACGCTACTGTATAGCACACTACATAATTGTTAACTGGACTGTAGTGTATAGAAATGAGAGAAAAAATGTATTCCCTAGACTGCACTACAGATCCCAGCAAGCCAAGGTACAGTAGCAGCAGCAGTACCAGCAAAAATGAGTACTTAGAGGACTTTGGGCAATTTCTTTTGGGTCTGTGTGGACCACGTGCTGTCCCTTCTGCCACCAGTCGCTGTGCACAGTGTGCAGCCAAGATGGCGGCAGCTGCACTACAAGTCCCATCCAGCAGCCAGGAGGAGATAAAAAAAAAAGGTGCTTGTAGCCCTTAGAAGGGCTGTTGGGTTCTTTGAGCATGATTCCTGCCTAACGAACATATAAATTCAGGCCCTAACACTCTCCCTGACAGACAGCAGCTCTATCCCTAATCTCATGCAGGCGGCATCTGACGCGAGCAGCACGGGACCAGATTCTTATATTCCCAGGTCATCTGATCTGGCCAGCCAATCCCTGCTATCGACTTGTAGGGGCCCCATGTGATGCTAGGAGGTACCAAAGACTCTCCTGCATGTTGATTGGCTGAGAAAAGGCACCTAACATGCAGGAAGAGGAAGATGCCATTTCCTCGAGGATCGCGATATGCTCGTCCGAGTATCGAGCATATGCGAATACCCTAATGCATGTTCGCTCATCTCTAATAAACACACATATATATATATATATATATATATATATATATATATATATATAAAACTTACATTATATATAATCAACTGTGTTTGTGCCTAGCCGGACGGGGGCTGCAAATAGTGGCTTTGCAGGCTGCATACGGTCCGCGGGTAGTGCACTCTTGGTCTACACTTTCTGGCTAATGTGCATATAAATGAAGATTTCTCCACAATGGGGGCACGTGTGAGACTAAGAGTGTTCGAATGTTGTGATCATAGGTAGAGATGAGTAAATCATTCAAAAAAATTTTCGCCGAACTTTTCCTAAAATTCGTATATTCGACGAATAGATTTGTTGTATTTGTGTACAAAATATACGTTATTATGTGCTATTAGCGAACATTCGCTTACTAATAACGAACGTTCATTTACAAAATGTACGCAACTTCTTAGAAGACGTACGCATGAGCGTACAAATAGCTTACGAATCTCAGCGTACTATTGTCTAAGCAATTATGTAATACGCAGGCACGTACGAGGAGATGCCGTGGCGTGCACTCCTCAGAGGCAGAGCGAATATTCGAGAAATATATATGGTAAAGTGCAAATACATTATTATAGGTATAATATAAACATTTTAAATATCACCTACTTAGTATGCTCACGGACACGTTTAAGTCTCTTTTCTTCTGACGCTTGTCATAGAACTGGAGCAGAGTCCCAAACTCAGTCGCAATTTGTAATCCATATAGGTAAAATTGTAATCCAAATGGGTAAAAAAAAGCAGAAAAGGTTCCTTAAAAAACCCTCTTTCAAGGGGCTCCCCAAATAACCTGAAAAGGGGGAAAAAGGGATGAGGCGCACGAATGCGCAACTTAATTTCCTGAGTTGCATCGTCATCCTTCCGCGCTGGAGAAAGGGGCGGAACTACCAGGGAGGAGTCTGCATCGCTGAATTGAATTAGTACGCAACAGCGTATAGAGTAACTACCAGGGATAAGTCTGCATCTCTGAATTGAATTTGTACGCGACAGTGTATAGAGTAACTAAATTATACGTAGAATAGCGTATAATTTATAGGACACACTACGTAGTGAATGCGTACAAAAGGGAAGCGAATCACCTAATATTCGTATTCGCTTCGCAGCTGAAAAATCCCAAGATTCGATACGAATCTACGAAGCGGCGAATAGATTCGCTCATCTCTAATCATAGGAAACGGATTTATAATATCCCGACAGATTCCCTTTAAAGGGTTATTCTCATTTTAGACAATGGGGGCATATCGCTAGGATATGCCCCCATTGTCTTATAGGTGCGGGTCCCACCGCTGGGACCCGCACCTATTTCCAGAACGGAGCCCCCGGAAACCTGGGGTCCTCCAGGTGCAGCGCTCCCCGCTCTGTTCTGGATATAGGTGCGGGTCCCAGCGGTGGGACCCGCACCTATAAGACAATGGGGGCATATCCTAGCGATATGCCCCCATTGTCTAAGATGAGAATACCCCTTTAAGTTTTCTTCTAACTAACATAATTGTATTACATAAGTAATAAAAGTGCTTCTTCAGTTTTAGCAATTTTTGAAAAACATTCTTTGTAAATCTATTTATTTAGCTTTAGAGAAAAACTCATCATTGGGTAAATAGACTTCCATTTGTTACAAAAAAATGACCATTATCATGTGGTAGTGCTAGATTAAACACTGTGCCCCATGCTAGACAGATATCCACTCTATGTTCCATGATGTATCTATAGACAATGCCCTACTTCTCAATGTGATGCACTATTGTTTAATTAGCCACTAATTAAGCTTTAATATACTCATAGCATTAAGCACAATGAGTCTAAAAAGCTATTGGCATTCCCTTGTTAATGAGTCACTAATAAGGCAATAATTAAAGCACTTGTTTAAGCAGATGTATTTGTTTCTATAAATACAATTCTAGTTTTTCTTTTCGTGTGTGACGGGACAGGCAGAAAGAGTTTCTAATTTGGAAAAATTGTTCTTAGTCAACTCCCAAATTAAGTCCAGTAGTTAGTTTCTCAGTGGTCTATTTATGAATTACATTAAAATGTTTCTCACTTAGACAGGGCTACAGTTAGAAAGTTATAGTTACATTTAACTGTACATTTTGTTTTATACTCATACCCTTAGGGGGACAACAAGATATTCTAGAGAATATTTTGTTGTTTTGGTATTATATGCCAAGTAACAGACTGAGTGCATTAATACTGTTTCAGATATCAGTACCGGAAGAAAAAGTCAATAAAACGAATACTGTTTTTCAAATTAAAAACTGGGCTACCTGCCTTAAAGGTATCCGAACAGGTAAGGTGAGGTACTGAAAAAAGGGGGCCACGACAATGGACCACTTGCCCAGAAGTTACTCCCGTGCCCCAACAGTCTGATTTTCTACCGACTACCACCACTGTGTGGGTCTTAATCACTGTACAGGGGAACAAGATATAGCTTCACAACCACTCCTCAGTGCAACATACTGAATCAGACCCCCAACTTGGCAGGTTCATTAGTAAACACCCATGAGAATACAGAGCAGTAAGTAAATCACTAGAGATGAGCGAGTAGTGAAATATTCGAAAGTTCGAAATTCGATTCGAATAGACCGCGATATTCGACTATTCGACCGAATATCGAATCCCATTAAAGTCTATGGGAAAAAAATGCTCGCCACTTGGAAATCTCAATTCGACCACTTGGAGGTCACCAAGTCCACCCTGAAACCTCAGAAAAGGATGCCAACACTGCTGGAATGCAACTGGGACAGCAGGGGAAGCATGTCTGGGTGCATATAACGCGCCCAAGTCGCACTATTACGCCACTATCACAGCCTCTCAACAATACACTCCAAAGACAATATAACCTCTCTGTAAAGTGAGACCATACAAGGAAACCTTCTTTCCTCTACATTGCCATGGACCCCAAGCCAAACTAGACAAAAAAGAAGATAAAATTCTGCACCCCTTAAAATCACGTTGCCTATGACAACCACAGATGGCATAGGCAAGGGGGAAAGCAATCAAGCCATCACTATTTTTCCCTCTGTGCCATCCCTGCCTTGCCCAGGCACATGTCCCAAAACATCATCCACGCCCGAGTAACACGGTTACTGCAAAAGGCCATTTGACCACCAACACTTTGGTTTGAGGCCGGGGATGCTACATCTCTCTGACAGCACACTGGGTGAATGTTGTGGAGGCGGGGACGGGCAAACCTGCTACCCCCACCCAAGTTTTGGGCCTTGGTTCTGTCTGGATTTCCGCAACCCTTACAGACAGCTCGGCAAACCCCTCCTTCTCCTTCTAGATTTGTTAAATCTGTCCACCACCCAGTCAAGTCCACAAAGTCCAGTCTCGTCGATAGCCTGCAGAAACTGCAGGGACCTCACTCTGACCCTCCTTCCTCCCACCCTGCCCAATGTTATCAACCCAGTGTTCCCACCCATGCAAGAATCACAGGAGCTATCTGAGGATTTTGTTTGTTCTGATGCCCAAACACTGGAGCAAGCTCCATCTCTAGCTGATTGTGGTGTGGAACGGGCACTAAAGTGTAAAATGATTAGGGACGATGATGAGACACAGTTGCCAGCAAGGGAGGCTGTTGGAGCAAAGTGAGGCAGTGTAAGAGGAGGTGGTTGAGTATGGCGAAGTCAGTGACCCGACCTGGCCCAGTGTCATGTCTAGCAGGTAAAGCAGTGGGGATGTTGAGGGATGCGTAGGACCGCAAAAGGCAGGAAGAGGCCGTGGGCAGGCCAGAGGCTCATGGAGAAGGCAGGCTAGAGCCCGCAGGGCCGCATCTCTTCCCTATAACAGGCCCCCACACAAAGCTCTCCCATTATATGGAGGCCCAAGAGGTGAGCCCTCGGAAAAATTAAGTGGAGGCCAAAGAGGTGAGACCTCTTAAAAACTGTATTAAGGCCCAAGAGGTGAGCCATAATAAAAATTGTTTGTAGGCCCAAGAGGTGAGACCTCTTAAAAATTGTTTGTAGGCCCAAGAGGTGAGCCATGATAAAAATTGCTTGTAGGCCCAAGAGGTGAGCCATGATAAAAATTGCTTGTAGGCCCAAGAGGTGAGCCATGATAAAAATTGCTTGTAGGCCCAAGAGGTGAGCCATGATAAAAATTGCTTGTAGGCCCAAGAGGTGAGCCATGATAAAAATTTCTTGTAGGCCCAAGAGGTGAGCCATGATAAAAATTGCTTGTAGGCCCAAGAGGTGAGCCATAAATATATATATATTTTTTTTTTACGGAGCAATTCTACGGCGGTTAAGGAGGAGGAGGAGGAGGTGGAGGAGGAAATGGCACTTCATACAGATGGCACTTCACTTTTGGCTGCTTTCCACGGTTGGAGAAGCAAAGTCCGGGTCAATCCACTTGCTGTTCATTTTGATTAGCGTCAGCCTGTCGGCACTGTCGGTTGACAGGCGGCTCCGCTTATCGGTTATAATGCCCCCGGCTGCGCTGAACACCCTTTCTGATAGCACGCTGGCGGCAGGGCAGGCAAGCACCTCCAAGGCGTACAGGGACAGTTCCAGCCACGTGTCCAACTTGCAGACCCAGTAAGTGTAGGACGCCGAGGGATCGGGGAGGACAGGGGTACGGTCTGCCAGGTACTCCCGCAACATCCGCCGATACTTGTCCCTCCTGCTGATAGCGGGCCCCGCAGTGATGGAAGTTGCACGAGGGGGTGCCATGAACGTGTCCCACACCTTGGACAGTGTTCCCCTGGTGGCTGTGGGCCTTATCGATGTTGTGGGACTCTGGGAGACCCTCTCCTCTCTGTCGCCAGCGATGGTGGGTGGGAAAATCTCCATCATGTTCTGCACGAGTTCCCTCTGGTATTCCAGCAATCGATTCGTCCTCTCCTCTACCGGAATAAAAGAGGAGACGTTATCTTTATACCGGGGGTCCAGGAGTGCGAAGATCCAGTACAGTTTGTTCTCCACTATCCGGACAACACGTGTGTCCCGGGAAAAGCAGCCCAGCATGAAGTCAGCCATGTGTGCCAGACTCTGAATAGGCATGACGTCACTGCCCCCACCAGAAGGATCACTTGCCATTTCCTCCTCTTCCTCTTCCGCCTCCTCTCCGCCCCATCCGCGCTGAACCAATGGGACGCACACAGCCTGACTGCTACCCTCGCCACCAGCATCCTCCTCCTCTTCCACAGCCACCTCCACGTCGTCCTCCTCATCCTCCTCCTGCAAAAGCCACCGAGAAGCAGACAAAAGTGTGGTCTGACTGTGTAGCTCCGTTGCGTCTCCTCCTACCCCTGTCTCTTCTGCGTGCAATGCGTTCTCCCTTATTGCGATGAGCGATTCTTTAAGGACGCATAGGAGCGGGATGGTTACGCTCACTATAGCGTCCTCGCTGCTGACCTTCTTGGTGGACTCCTCAAAGATACGCAGTACATCGCATAAGTCTGCCATCCATGGCCACTCGTGGTTGGCAAACTGAGGGAGCTGAGTTGGAGGCACACGTGGATTCATAATCTGGTACTCCATCAATGCTCTCTGCTGCTCACACACCCTGGCCAACATGGAATAGGTGGAATTCCAGCGAGTCGGCAGGTCGCACAACAGCCGATGTTCAGGCAAATAGAGGCGTTGCTGGAGTTTTTTTAAGCTAGCAGCAGCTACAGTTGACTTCCGAAAGTGAGCGCACAAGCGCCGCACTTTCACCAGTAGCTCTGCCAGGTTGGGGTAAGTCTTTAGAAATTTTTGGACTACCAGATTAAAAACGTGGGCCAGGCATGGTACGTGATTGAGTTCGGCAAGCTCCAGAGCCGCCACCAGGTTACGGCCGTTATCGCACACGACCATGCCTGGTCCTAGCTGCAGCGGCGACAGCCACATCTCCGTCTGCTGCAATATGGCGTCCCTCACCTCTGGGGCGCTGTGCTTCCTGTCGCCCAAGCTGATGAGCTTAAGCACCGCCTGCTGACGTCTCCCCGCGCCAGTGCTGCAACGCTTCCAGCTAGCGGCTGAGGGCGATGTTAAGGCAGAGGAGGAGGAGGAAGAGGAGGGGGGTTTATCAGAACCCCTGCTGGCAATCTTGGGCGGGGGTGGTAGGTAGGCCATCTCTCTTTGGGACCCCGTCCCCGCTTCCACAACATTCACCCAGTGTGCCGTCAAAGAGACGTATCGTCCCTGGTCACAAGCGCTTGTCCACGAGTCGGTGGTCAAGTGGACCTTTGCGCTGACTGCGTACCTCAGGGCCCGCCTGATGTTACGCGACACGTGCTGGTGCAGGGCGGGGACGGCACTCCGGGAAAAGTAGTGGCGGCTGAGGACGGAATAGCGAGGTGCGGCAGCCGCCATCAGGTCGCGGAAGGCCTGCGTCTCCACAAGCCTAAACGGCAACATCTCCAGGGCCAGCAGTTTGGAGATGTGGCAGTTTAAGGCTTGGGCTTGGGGGTGACTCGAGGCATACTTCCGCCTGCGGTCGAACGCCTGCGAGATGGACAGTTGATGGGACGAGGAGTGCGAAGATGAGGGGGAAGGAGAGGCAGCAGGAGAAGGCCCCAAAGTAGTCGAGGCAGAGGCAAATGTGGAGGTGTCCTGGCTGGAGGTCTGGACCGCAGTGGCAGCACACAACAAAGGGGAAGAGGCAGTGGCAGGAAGACCTGGCGCAGGTTGTATTGCGTTTGCTGTCTCCCACTCAGCCCAGTGCTTGACTTCCAAGTGACGCCGCATGCCTGAGGTGGTCATATTGCTCTTCTCAGAGACCCTACTCAGTTTTGAGTGGCAGAGTGTGCAAACCGCGCTCAGTTTGTCATCCGCACAAACATTAAAAAATCTCCACACCACAGAAGTACGAGGCCTCGATGGGGGAGCTTCGCGCGACTGCCTGCTGCCGGGAACAGCTTCGGCCCTGCTGGCTGAGGCCTCACTTCTCTGTCTGGACTGTCCTCTGCCTCTGGACATCCCTCTGCCTGTGGACATCCCTCTGCCTCTGGACATCCCTCTGCCTCTGGACATCCCTCTGCCTCTTGCTGCCTTTTTCGTTGCAGCGCAGACCACCACCTCTCCACTGCTTTCCCCGCTGGACATCACCCCTGGCCAAGTGGGGTCGGTCATTTCGTCATCCACCACCTCCTCTTCCACTTTCTCACTCTGCTCCTCCTTCTGCCCACTGGACATTCCAACAGCCTCCCTTGATGGCAACTGCGTCTCATCATTATCATCGCTCATGATAACAGATGCTGGTTCAGGGTCCACATCAGCAGGAGATGGCGAATACTCAAGTGGTTGGGCATCACTACAAACAAATTCCTCTGGTAGCTCCAGGGATTCTTCCGGCACATCTGAAAAAGGACCCGAAAAGAGCTCCTGGGAGGGGTCAAGGGTGGGATGACTCTGTTGGCCAGGTGTGGAGGAAGGAGGGTCAGAGTGAGACTGTGTGGATGACTGGCTGGTGGACAACTGTGTGGAAGCGCTATCGGCTATCCATTGCACCACCTGTTCACACTGCTCAGGCCTCAACAGCGGTGTAACCCGCCCCCTGCTTAACTGTCCCATAAAGGCAGGTATTCTGGATGAGCGGAATCCTGGCTGTCCCTCACCAGCACGCATTGTATCCCCACTGGCTTCAACAAGGCCCCCAACAGCATTTCCGCACCCCCGTCCTCGTCCACGTCCACGTCCGATTCCGCTAGCCCTCCGCTTTTTTTTTTTGTTACAAAATTTGGCGTACACAGCCGTATACTACCAGGTCAGACGGTGTGTATTAACACCACGTATATAAAAGAGTTTTGCAGGCACGCAGAACGCCCAGTACAGGTGCCAAATAAAAGGACTTTTTTTTAAATATGTCTGATTACACAGCCGTGTACTAACAGGTCAGACGGTGGGTATTAACACCACGTATATAAAAGAGTTTTGCAGGCACGCAGAACGCACAATACAGGTGCCAAATAAAAGGACTTTTTTTAATATTTCTAGGTACACAGCCGTGTACTACAAGGTCAGACGGTGTGTATTAACACCACGTATATAAAAGAGTTTTGCAGTCACGCAGAATGCACAATACAGGTGCCAAATAAAAGGACTTTTTTTTTTAAATATTTCTAGGTACACAGCCGTGTACTACCAGGTCAGACGGTGTGTATTAACACCACGTATATAAAAGAGTTTTGCAGGCACGCAGAACGCACAGTACAGGTGCCAAATAACAGGACTTTTTTTAAAATATGTCTGATCACACAGCCGTGTACTAACAGGTCAGACGGTGGGTATTAACAGCACGTATATAAAAGAGTTTTGCAGGCGCGCAGAACACACAATACAGGTGCCAAATAAAAGGAATTTTTTTTTAATATTTCTAGGTACACAGCCGTGTACTACCAGGTCAGACGGTGTGTATTAACACCACGTATATAAAAGAGTTTTGCAGGCACGCAGAACGCACAATACAGGTGCCAAATAAAAGGACTTTTTTAAAAAAATATTTCTAGGTACACAGCCGTGTACTACCAGGTCAGACGGTGTGTATTAACTCCACGTATATAAAAGAGTTTTGCAGGCACGCAGAACGCACAGTATAGGTGCCAAATAACAGGACTTTTTTTAAATATGTCTGATTACACAGCCGTGTACTAACAGGTCAGACGGTGGGTATTAACAGCACGTATATAAAAGAGTTTTGCAGGCACACAGAACGCACAATACAGGTGCCAAATAAAAGGACTTTTTTTTAAATATTTCTAGGTACACAGCGGTGTACTACAAGGTCAGACGGTGTGTATTAACACCACGTATATAAAAGAGTTTTGCAGGCACGCAGAACGCACAATACAGGTGCCAAATAACAGG
Organism: Rhinella marina; assembly: GCA_900303285.1. NCBI lineage: Eukaryota > Metazoa > Chordata > Amphibia > Anura > Bufonidae > Rhinella > Rhinella marina. The sequence continues at coordinate 17,859 of ONZH01021100.1, forward strand.
ACTTTTTTTAAATATTTCTAGGTACACAGCGGTGTACTACCAGGTCAGACGGTGTGTATTAACACCACGTATATAAAAGAGTTTTGCAGGCACGCAGAACGCACAGTACAGGTGCCAAATAAAAGGACTTTTTTTTAAATATGTCTGATTACACAGCCGTGTACTAACAGGTCAGACGGTGGGTATTAACAGCACGTATATAAAAGAGTTTTGCAGGCACGCAGAATGCACAGTACAGGTGCCAAATAACAGGACTTTTTTTTAAATATGTCTGATTACACAGCCGTGTACTAACAGGTCAGACGGTGGGTATTAACAGCACGTATATAAAAGAGTTTTGCAGGCACGCAGAATGCACAGTACAGGTGCCAAATAAAAGGACTTTTTTTAAATATGTCTGATTACACAGCCGTGTACTAACAGGTCAGACGGTGGGTATTAACAGCACGTATATAAAAGAGTTTTGCAGGCACGCAGAACGCACAATACAGGTGCCAAATAAAAGGCCTTTTTTTTAAATATGTCTGATTACACAGCCGTGTACTAACAGGTCAGACGGTGGGTATTAACAGCACGTATATAAAAGAGTTTTGCAGGCACGCAGAACGCACAATACAGGTGCCAAATAACAGGACTTTTTTTTTAATATGTCTGAGTACACAGCCGTGTACTACAAGGTCAGAAGGTGTGTATTAACACCACGTATATAAAAGAGTTTTGCAGGCACGCAGAACGCACAGTACAGGTGCCAAATAACAGGACTTTTTTTTAAATATGTCTGATTACACAGCCGTGTACTAACAGGTCAGACGGTGGGTATTAACACCACGTATATAAAAGAGTTTTGCAGGCACGCAGAACGCACAATACAGGTGCCAAATAAAAGGACTTTTTTTTAAATATTTCTAGGTACACAGCAGTGTACTACAAGGTCAGACGGTGTGTATTAACACCACGTATATAAAAGAGTTTTGCAGGCACGCAGAACGCACAATACAGGTGCCAAATAAAAGGACTTTTTTTTTAAAATATTTCTAGGTACACAGCCGTGTACTACAAGGTCAGACGGTGTGTATTAACACCACGTATATAAAAGAGTTTTGCAGGCACGCAGAACGCACAGTACAGGTGCCAAATAACAGGACTTTTTTTTAAATATGTCTGATTACACAGCCGTGTACTACAAGGTCAGACGGTGTGTATTAACACCACGTATATAAAAGAGTTTTGCAGGCACGCAGAACGCACAATACAGGTGCCAAATAAAAGGACTTTTTTTTTTATATTTCTAGGTACACAGCCGTGTACTACCAGGTCAGACGGTGTGTATTAACACCATGTATATAAAAGAGTTTTGCAGGCACGCAGAACGCACAATACAGGTGCCAAATAAAAGGACTTTTTTTTAAATATGTCTGATTACACAGCTGTGTACTAACAGGTCAGACGGTGGGTATTAGCACGTATATAAAAGAGTTTTGCAGGCACGCAGAACGCACAGTACAGGTGCCAAATAACAGGACTTTTTTTTAAATATGTCTGATTACACAGCCGTGTACTAACAGGTCAGACGGTGGGTATTAAAAGCACATATATAAAAGAGTTTTGCAGGCACGCAGAACGCACAATACAGGTGCCAAATAAAAGGCCTTTTTTTTAAATATGTCTGATTACACAGCCGTGTACTAACAGGTCAGACAGTGGGTATTAACAGCACGTATATAAAAGAGTTTTGCAGTCACGCAGAACGCACAATACAGGTGCCAAATAAAAGGACTTTTTTTTTATATATTTCTAGGTACACAGCCGTGTACTACCAGGTCAGACGGTGTGTATTAACACCACGTATATAAAAGAGTTTTGCAGGCACGCAGAACGCACAGTACAGGTGCCAAATAACAGGACTTTTTTTTAAATATGTCTGAGTACACAGCCGTGTACTAACAGGTCAGACGGTGGGTATTTACACCTGGTATACAAAAAGGGTATTGCAGGCACACAGAACCCAGAACACTAGAGCCAAAGAAACTGTATTTAAAAAAAAAAAATGTACACAGCCGTATACTGCCAGAAGATCAGATGGTGCATATACACACTAGGTATATAACAGGGTTTTGCAGCCAAAAAGAACGCAGAACAGTAGTGCCAAATATAGTTTGGTATGTAGCAGAGCACCTAATACACCACTAATGCCTCTCTCTGTCCCTACTCCAGCTGCTATCCCTGAATACAGCAGCCGTTCTCTGCAGAGTGTATATAGTAGTAAAGCTATCACTGTACTGCACTATAGTAGCCCTGATAAGGGCTTTTAATCACGCTCCTGCCTGTCCAACAGCTAAAACCTATCTCTCCCTTCTCCAGCCTCTGTCCCTGACTAAGTTCACGCAGCATATGCGAACGAGCAGGAAGACCTGAGTTATTAATATTCGAGGTCACATGGTTTTTCCAGCCAATCCATGTAGACGCCGTTTTCGCGCTGCCAGCGTGCTCCGCGGGCCTGTCATACCCCCCTGCATGGTGATTGGTGGAAAAAGAGCGCCAGGGAAGGTGGGAGGGGAAACGAATTCTAAGTGCGCCATCGCCGTTATACTCGATCGAAATCGAGTATGCCGAATAGCGTAGTATTCGATCGAATACCGGCTCGATCGAACACTACTCGCTCATCTCTATAAATCACAGGTTTGCAGTCATCTTCAGAGATATACAGTACAATTAGAGAGGAGCAAAGTATTCCAAAATTCGATTTGGCTGCCTTGACAAATTTTACAAAAAAATTGCTTCATGATGAATTACTTTGTCATGAAGTGCATTTCTTTATAAGTAGCGGTTGCAATGACAGGGAGCGGCAATTGCGTTGTCCCCTGTCATTGTACCCCTTAGATGCTGCATTCATAGCTGATTGCGGCATCTGAAAGTAATAACAGTGTTAAATTTTAAAAAAACATACCTCATTAATTTGCTCACGACGGGCTGGCCTCCACCATATTGATTGGTGTCAGTTTGTGACAAGTGGTGATAACTGGCACATCAAGGAACAGGAGGCATTGCACAATCATCCCACTCAATCCGATTTCTTAGGTTTTATGTGGCTAAAAAACCTTGCTTTCAATCTAGCCCCTCAAACATGCCACAGATTGGAGCTAGGTGCTTCAGAATTTGATCATCTGCAGATCTTAGTGACACCTGCACCTTCCTTGATTTGCAACTTCAATGTTGAGGAGTGTTAAATGAACTGGAAATTATACCAAATACTTCTCCATTTTCTTCAAAGGTACAGAAAATGGAAATGGAATGGAGGAAGAATGCTTTGTATTCCAAGTGTCCACTTCAAAGAAAGTTCAATCTCTTGAAATGGTATGTATTGCCTACAATGTCATATCTCTTATCAAAAGTATACGAAAAAACAAAGAGGGGGGAAAAATTGTATCATAGAATTAAATCCCAAAAAACCTGAGGTAGAACTAAGTATATCAAATATATCAAGATAGATTTATATCCTAACATATACCGACAATTAGTAAGTTTCTGGTTCCTACAGATAAGTATAATGTCATTTTAATCAAGTACAGTATATAAGTGCATAGGCTATGCAGAATTCCTAACTGATTCATGGTTGATTTACATACTAAATACTGAACACTTTTTGCCTTCCTCTGGATCAACTTGTAGGAAAACAGGCTGAACTGGATGGACAGATGTCTTTTTTCGGCCTTACAAACTATGTTACTATGTATGTTATGTTACTATGTAGTGTTGAACAATTCAAAGTTATCGAAGTGGACTACGATCCGAATTTCAGGAAAAATTTGAAGGCAAATTTCCTAGTGCTTCGTGGTAACAAATCAATTTTTTCTGAAATGGTGTAAAAAAAGAAAACATACTCACCCCATCTATTTGATTGCAGAGAGGCCATCATGGCCATTTTTAGTAAAGAAAACATGCCAAATCTTGTGCACATTGACGTGTGACATCAACATGTCATCACGCTGGCCAGGTGCAGTGATGTCATCAGCGATGATGTCACTGCATCCGCCCAAAATGATGACCAGGTGATGTCATCACATGAGCGCAAGAGAGATTTGGTGCCCTTACTTAAATCAAGATGGCTGTGATGGCCTCTGCACGATCAAATGGATGATACTTTTTTTAACCCTTGATTAACCCCTGAAAGGCCTCAATGTGACTCTCAGATGCCACGATCAGCGTTGAACTCGGCATCTGAAGGGTTCAATGACGAGGGATGTCACAATCGCCGTTCCCCGTCATTGCGCCTGCTACATACAATGGAATGCAATTCATGACAAAGTACTTTATAACTAATCAAATTTCTTGTCGAAGTCTGACAAAGAAGCCAAATCAAATTTTTGAAAACTTAACTCATCACTCATTTGGATATAGTATCAAGTTAGAAATCTTGGTAATGTTTAATTATGCAATGTGAATCTACAATTTAAAAAAAAAATATGATGTTTACTTCAGAGAATTTTTTGCATGACTCATTTTAGATAATTACGTTATATTGTCTTCAGAGTATTGATCCTTTGTCAAATTTACAAATGTGTTCAGCAATTTGATTCCTCATTACTTCACTTTTCACTTGTCTGCACAGTTCCCTCAGGGCTTGGGGACGTGTAACGATAGTTTACGATGCCAAGCAGCATTACCCTCTACATGAACCATGTAAGAACATAATGTGAATGTCTGCTGTAATTTCAGGGGTGTGCTATCTGGGAATGTAAATTCAACTTTGGGAATTCAAGCTGAAAACACTGTTTAAAGATGCTTTTGTAAGATACCTATTACATTTGTTTGGTTGTGAAAATTAATACATCCTTTGAAATGTAAATAAGTTACCAGATGGGGTTTACTGTAATCATGAAAATATGCAAACTCATATGCAAACAAGCAAATTTAATAATTTACAGGTTGCATTTACAGCAAAGAATTCTGAATGCCCAAAGAAAAGACTTAAATTTGTAATAAACAGAAATAAGAGCTAACGGAAAATTATTTAAGAGTTATTATTTTGCATATGAATATAATAAGGCTCATTATGCATAAATGTATTTTATATGTAAAATTATCAAAACAAAGCTTTATTATACAATTGTACAAGCCAGAGATAATTTATTTGTATGGAACCAATTACATAGATTTTTAATGTTAATGTTAATGTTAGACATTAAATCTCATAATGTGTTTTGCCTGATTTTTGCTTAATGGTATGTAAAATAAATCCTTTAAAATTAAGGTAACAATCAACTATATGGAAACTGTTTTAATGTAAGACAAAATAAATACAATAATATATAATAAAATTGAAAGAATCTGGTGATCTGAAAATTATAAAAAAAAAGATTTACATGCTGGTTTTGAGAAATATATTAAGTATTTTTCACAATTGCATGACTAGGGTAATTTAAAAAAAAGTATGCTGCATAAAGTATATACTTCTTCCCTACCCATGGGATACGGGATAAGTGTCAGATTAGCAGGTGACCGACCACTGAGGCTCCTGCCAATCACTTGTATTTGGCTAACTTCAACAGTCCGATAGATTGGAGTAGCATGCACCGTACTGTATTCAATCAAGCAAACACTGGGTACCTGTTCTCATGATTAGTAGAGGCCTCAGTGGCCAGACTCTTGCCAATCAGACACTTATTCCCTATCATGTGGACAACCCACTTAAAACTTTACTGTAAACCATGCTCAATTTATATGATTCTGTGTCTATAGACATGTGATCTATAAACTGTTGTCTTTTCTGCTGTGTACTATGGAGGTATTTTCCCCTAAAAACACTATTTCAAAGAAAGAATATGGCACCTTATGAAGGCACCACACACAATCTGTGGAGACCCCTAGTGTACACCTTGCATAACAAGAGCAATGCGTGAAAGTTTGTGAACTCTTCAAAAATCTCTATATTTCTGAATAAATTTGACCTAAAACGACATCAGATTTTTAGTCCTAAATGTAAATAAATATAGCCAAATCAAGCAAATTTGCCAAACACATTAGGTTTGGTATGTTATTAAGGAAAATTGGATTAGCTAATAATTTGAAGATAAAATAACAGGTGTCTTCAATCAATAGGAAGACAATCGGTTGTGAGTGGGCGACTTGTTCTATTTAAAGTCTTTTCACCACATATTAATAAGGAAGTGTATCATGGTTCAAACAAAGGAGATTTTGGAAGACCTCAGAAGAGGAGATTTTGATGCTCAGGGTGGAAAATGTTAGAAATCCATCTCTAAAGAGTTTGAACTCCACCATCAAGATATCTTGTGAGCTGAATCTCAAGAGAAGGTGTTTCATGCAGCAACACAACATCTCTAAACACACAGGCCGTTCTACCAAAAAATAGAGAAGAATAAAGTCAAAGTTTTGGAATAATGAAGTCAAAGTCCTAAGTCCTGACCTTAATCCAATAGAAATGTTGTGGAAGGACATGAAGCTAGCAGTTTATGGGAGGAAACAATAAAGCTAGTTTATATGGAAGAATGAACTAAAATTCATCCAAGATGATGTATAGGACTAATCAACGATTACTAAAAAAGTTGAGCTGCAGTTATTGCTGCACACGGGGGTCACACCAGATACTGAAATCAAAGGTTTGCATACTTTTGCCACTCACAGACATGTGACATTAGATCATTTTACACAATAAAGAAACGGCCAAGTCTTATATGTTTGACTCATTTGTTTGATATGGTTATCTTAATCTACTTTTACTATTTGTGGGAAAATCTGATGCAGTTTTAGGTCAAATTTATGCAGACATATAGAAAATTCTAAAGGTTTCACAAAATTTCAAGTCTGTGCTATTTTTTGCATAGTGATAATACCCTTTTTACTAATGAGTAAAAAAAAGTATCATGTTTTTTTGCATCTCAGTTTGTGTTACATAATTTTTGTCTTCGTTCTATGAGGAGTGTATACTACATAGAAGAATATGAAAGTACTTTTCAGTGTCACTTCAGTCATCCTCAGTGGGATCCATTTCTGTGAGTGAAGGAGTGAATATGCCAACCATTTGTTTTTAAGGAATTTCAGATTTACATATCTAATAGTACATTTTTGTTGTTTGACAATATAACATTTGCGAGGTGGTTATCCAGGGATCGTTCTGAGATGTTAACATAAAGTTCAGTGTGGTAGTAAAAAGAACTTTTGTTTATACCAAAAACTCTGTATGGTTCAGGTTAGGTACAAATTTACTGCATGTTCCTTACATGCAGTACTTATATACTATAACAAGTACTGTAGTAACAATATAAACGGTTTTCTAAACCAATTACTTAAGCTTCTTTCACACTAGCATTAGGCTTGTACTGCAGGTTGTTCCGGCAGTGGAACAACCTGCCGGATCCGTACTAACACTTGCACACATGTGCTACCGAAACTCCATCCAGGCTCCATTCACTATAATGGGGATGGGCAGGAGATGCAGCTGCAGCACGGCAAACATGCTGGGAGGCGGCCAGACAAAAATTGCAGCGTTCTGAACCCAGGTTCTATTTGGGATATTATGGCAGTTGTGTTGAAGTAAGGAGGCTTCATGGTGAGCACTTCAATCCTCCCTTTGATGTACAGTAGAGTGACACACTGCCCCAACTGCTGGTGAAATGATCTGGGTAACCACCACATATGCCAATTGTTTATCCCTACTAGTGATATGAGGGAAACTAACAACTCCATTGGCCACATGTGTTGCCTTTCATGGCAGAGCTTCCAACTGGCATTTTTCATCAGTATAATGCTCACCCACAAACAACACTGGGGTCCCAGGAATATTGCCAGATTGCAACACCTCTTTGGCCTGCCCAGTCACCGGATTTATCACGAGTCTAGCATTTATGGGACCAGATAGGATGCCAGCTTTTACAACCTATGAATGTGCAGGATCTAGAGCCCAGCTGCAACACCTATTGGTAAATGTGTGAAGAATACCACTTGGAATTCATATGCCTCCATGTCCAACAGTGTCTCATCTTATATACAGGCTAAAGGCAGCCCAACAGGGCTAAAGCCTCTTTGTACAGTTCCCTCAATAAACGTATCCTTTTGCTCTAATATAGTAATCACTTACAGATATAATCAAGGTATTCACAGAAGTAAAGTTTCTATTCCAACCAACAACTCATTCTGTGTATGTGTGTGTGTGTGTGTGTGTGTGTATGGGGGGGTGGGGGTGCTGAAATATCAAGAGATGAGTGGTGCAAGATGTCAATTATGTACAGTGGGGGACCATAATTTAGCAGCAGGGCCTATAAGCCTTTAGTTACACCCTTGACATTAAGGGCCAGAATAAAAAAATTCTTCATTAGTTTTGTTGATGCCATAGTCAAAAAGTTGTTAAAAAGAGTATTTCAGGACTCTTTATTCCTACAGTAGAGTATAAGAATTTGAGGAATGTAGCAAAGGTTTAGAAATTTTAAAACATGTTATTAAGTCATTTATAAGTGAACCTAATCACTTATATCATTCTATTCTTCTCTAATTTTAAAAAGTCCCAGTTTCACGAAAATGTTTGGTTAAAAGATAATTGAGTCTTTGCTTAATCAATTACATTTTAAGCACAAGTGTTGTTAAGACTAGTGAGACTGAATTAAGATTAGGTTGCTCAGGTCTGTCTTACAGTATCTATGCATTTACTAGAGATGAGCGAAGCGATTCGTCAATTCGTTGATTCATATCGAATCTTGGGATTTTTCAGCTGCGAAGCGAATCCGAATATTAGGTGATTCGCTTTGTTTTTGTACGCATCGCTGCGTGGTTTGTCCGCTAAATTATACGCTATTCTACGTATAATTTAGTTACTCTATACGCTGTTGCGTAGACTCCTCCCTGGTAGTTACTCTACACGCTGTTGCGTACGAATTCTATTCAGCGATGCAGACTCCTCCCTGGTAGTTCCATCCACTTCTCCTGCATGCGAGGAAGACGTGGCAAGTCAGCAGAGTAAGATGGCGGCGAGACAGCGAGGTCCTGAATGGGGAAGCATGTTGTGGGCAGACGACCCCTATGAGGAGAAGGAACCGGAGATCTATCTCTCACAACTCAACAGGAAGTCGGAGGTGCCTGCTGAGGTGGTGACTCCACTGGCTGACAAGGCAGAGGTGGCAGAAGTTCCCGCTCCGCCGCGCAAGGACTACTCCTTACGCCAGAATTTGATGGTCCCTGAGGCTGTCACCCGGAACGCCCAGACCCTCTGGGAATATAAAAAGCTGGTGGAGGAGTGGGTGGTGCAAGTTTTGGAGCACCCACGGTCCGGTGACCCTAATCTGGAGCACCGAAGGGGAACTGTTATTTGGTTCAACGTGGAGAGCGGAGTCGGTTTCATCGGCGATGAGGAGACGGCGGAGGAATTATATGTTAACCGCCGTTCCTTTAAGCGGCTGTATCTTCCGCCCGTACACCACAATCTCCACGCAGGGGATTACGTGGAGTATACCCCCATGAAGAGCCTCCAAGGCCCATTTGCTACTGGGGAGAAAATCTTAAAGCGACCACCTACTCCTGCAGCGCCCCTGGAAGACTGGAGTGAGGAGGCCCAGGCCACAGAAGAGGCTTGTGACCTTGAGACCTTGAGATTTGAAGAGAAATCCCAAGGTCAGGATCAGCTGGAACCCCTGATTCCTGATTTGCCGCCACCGCCACTGATGCCACCGATCCTTCATGTGGGACAGATGACCACGAACACTTTCGTGTACCATCCAACTGTGGTACAGTACCACTACCAACTGCCATGCCCATGGCAGTTGCAGGCCGCACAGTCCGCCGCTTGTGGAAGACTGTTACCTTTACAGCTGGAGATTCTGTCACCTGGTATTCAGGCAGGAGGATCTGGCCACTACAGAGTGATGGGCAGGGCCAAAGTTACCACTGCCTTTGCCAGTGTGACAGCCCAGTCACCAAGAAGACCATCCTTGAGAGGTCGGCGGGGGTCTGCTGCCGCAGCCAGGGCCGCTTTCATGATGAGGCAGGAGCGCCCTCTCATGTCCTTTAGCTCCAGCAGCAGTGAGGAGGACCTGCTGGCCTTTAAGTAATTCCAGCAGTTTTTATGGGAGCCACAACATGGACTTATCCTGAAGGGTGGGCACTAGTTGGCCCTTGTTTTTAGTTTTGTTGCCCCGCGTTTGTCCTCACTCAGATGGCCATGGGTTGTTAGGACTCCCCCCATCAAAAAAAAGTTTTTTTTATCCAAGTTGCGCATACGTGCGCCTCATCCCTTTTTTCCCCCTTTTCAGGTTATTTGGGGAGCCCCTCGAAGAGGGTTTTTTAAAGGGAACCTTTGCTGCTATTTTTTTTTTACCCATTTGGATTACAATTTTGCCTATGTGGATTAGAAATTGCGACTGAGTTTGGGACTCTGCTCCAGTTCTATGACAAGCGTCAGAAGAAAAGAGACTTAAACATGTCCGTGAGCATACTAGGTAGGTGATATTTAAAAGGTTTATATTATACTTATAATAATGTATTTGCACTATTTACCATATATGTTTCTCGAATATTCGCTCTGCCTCTGAGGAGTGCACGCCGCGGCCTCTCCTCGTACGTGCCTACGTATTACGTAATCGCTTAGACAATAGTACGCTGAGATTCGTAAGCTATTTGCACGCTCATGCGTACGTCTTTTAAGAAGTTGCGTACATTTTGTTAATGAACGATCTTTATTAGTGAGCGATAGTTCGCTAATAGCACATAATAACGTATATTTTGTACGCAAGTACAACTCATCTATTCGTCGAATACACGAATTTTAGGAAAAGTTCGGCGAATGTTCGGCGAATAATTTTTTCAATGATTCGCTCATCTCTAGCATTTACCATTAAAATTTGAATCATTCTGCAGCTTTGTGTAAATGTATGTGCTCATAAAATTCAAAATGTTCTCCATCACCTATTTAATGGGTTGCTGGAAAAAAGTTTCCTTCTTTATCACCGGAGGAAATGTGATTATGCTGCATGTAGAATCTTCAGAAGTAAGCATACACTGTATTTTTTTATTATTATACTGGTTAAATATTGCCATTTTGGCTAACAAACTATTTTACTATTAAATTATCATTACATTTCTTGGCTGAGATGATTTAGTTTTATTGAGTCACACTCTTATATTACCATGAATGTCTGATTCTGTACTGTGGTAATCTAATTACACGTTAATGCTATGATCAAAACAGTATTAAGGTTTGTACATCATAAATGCAGATTTTGTTGATAAATAATGTGTAACTCTTACAAAAATTTACTGAGATATGTTTCGAAAAAGAGACCGTAGATATTAGCAAGTTAAAAATCTTTAAAAGTTAACTATGATTTTTTATTTTGTAATATATTCTCATGTCCCATTTCTACTCTGAGCCCTACTTGTAAATATAGTCTTTTGTGCCCCTTGTTAGGAGAAATCCTTATACCACTTTACTCTAGTTGTGTGTGCAGTTCTTCCTATTACTTGCTGAGTACATGTTTGTGGCATAGGCGGAAGTTCAGTTACCTCAGTGCATTCACTAGATGGCGATAGCGCTCTTCAGGGTGTGGTGTGACTAGCGCTCGGTAATGATGCATGCTCCGACGAACAGGAAGTGTTGAATTATGTGTAGGGTTGAATTATTGCAGGATTAAAGCAACAATAACTAACATATGCAATAGATTGTACAAATAGGGGTCATAGTCTCTTATCCCAGTGCTTTATACCATTTTAACTCCCAGAAATTGCATGTTATCTTACAGTAACATTCCCTCGAGATGCCACAGTTGTTGATTACATTGGTTGGGTATTTTCTGGAAGCCATTAGGTTGACTTATTATATTCAATGACTGAGTAGGATTTGTTGGCAGGAGACAAAGGTGTATGTTTTTTTTAGTAACTGAAAGGGGTCACATTAATTATTCACTGATCAGACATTGATGTAATTGATGTAATATCCTAGTAAACAACCCTCTTTAAAGGGGATATACAAAACTGAAGTATTGATCATGTGTCTTTAGGGTTGGTATTAGACTCCCAGCACCACCACCGATCTGCTATTTGCAGGACCTCTTGTGCAGGAAATAAATGAGAGAGAGAAGCGAGTGGGAATTTCCTGGCTGATTAAAATGAATAGCAAAGCAGAGTACTGGTCTGGCCTTCTCACTGCTTCCCGCAGGCCAGTGGTCTCACGACCATAGGCCTGGTTGCAGATCAGCACCCTTTTTTCAGGTTTAGTTCAATGTAATTAAGATTGTAATGCTGTGTGTTAATGGGGAATGCTACATCAGTTTGTCCATAGAAGCAGTAGTAGATAAAGGTTTCTGTGAAAAAATGTAGAGAGAGAAATACACTAACAAACCAATGCAATCTTCAACCCCCCCCCAACAAACTTAAGGTGGAGGTCCAATTTTAAACTCAAGACTAGAGATGAGCGAATCGATTCGTCGATTTGTTGGTTTGTATCGAATCTTGGGAATTGTTAGCTGCGAAGCGAATCCGAATATTAGGTGATTCGCTTCGGCTTTGTACGCATTCGCTACGTAGTTTGTCCTATAAATTATATGCTATTGCTGCGTATAAGTTACTGTATACGCTGTTGCGTACTAATTCAATTCATTAGCGAACTTTTACTGCTAGTTCGTTTATCACGTGCAAAAGCCCGGGAAGAAAGCGGTCACTTGACCTAGTGGGCAGGGCTTGCTCTAATTGGCTCGGGCTCGGTAAGCCAGTGACGCATCACTTCTGCTGCGACTGCTAAGACCTGTTTTGTGAAAATTTTATATAATAGCTCTGGGAATCCATATTACACATATCAGGGATACTGCAGGGCAATTGCAGGGCCAGTTCAGGGCTAGTATTTAATCAAGCAGGGAGAGAGAGACAGGGAGAGATAGGGAGAGACAGGGAGAGACAGTGAGATACAGGGACAAAGACCAGCTGCAGGGCCACAGAGTGAATTGAAAAATGTCTGGAATGGATAAGCAAAAGGGGTCCAGTTCCAGCCAGACTTTGAGCTTTAAAAGAAAGGAGAAGGTGGCACAGGGCAGCAGTGCCAAAAGACCTGTAGCCGGAGCATCTACAAGTAGTATTTGCAATACTTGGCCACTGTTCCACCAGGCTAACCCACCGAGGCACAAAATTGTAGTGGAGGAGAAAGTAGATGAGGTAGTGGAGTGGATGGCACATTTTGTAGTACTTACTGGACACCCATACGGCATGGTCTTCCCATGGTCCAGGGGAAAACTGCTCCCTGTCGGTTGGAGCTAACAAAGATAAAACATACATTTAGCTCATATTTTGAAGACACAAGGTCCACCCATTACCCTTTTTTTTTTACCTTCCTTCTACCTCTGGTAGCTGGGCTGGTGGTGTTGGAGGGGCAGGTGAGGTCCTCTCTCGCTGGGGTGGAGGACGGTGAGAGCGGCTCCTCTGTGGTTCAGCAGCTGTCAAAAATCATGAAATAATGGCCTAAGGCTACTTCTACACTAGCGGTAGCCGGGTCCGGCGGGTGAAGGGTCCCTCCGGATCCATGCTGCCACAGGTACACGTGTAGGACTGGAACCGCGCTCCGGCCCAAATTCACTGAAATGGAGGTGGGCCGCGGATCTGGCCGCAGCACGTTAACCCCTGCTGAGAGGCAGCCGGAGCGAAAATACAACCCGCTGGATCCGGGCTGCCACTAGTGTAGAAGTAGCCTTACATTCGACTCTAATGTTGTAGCCACATGGGAATAGTTTGGGGCGGGAGGATCCCGTTCCTAACCATTAGTGCTCTTACTGAGTTACTTACTCACTCCTACATAGCTTGGATGAAAAATAAATTAAATATGTTTTACACTTACTAGAGGCTGCAGGTACTTCAGGGGCCGTCCTGCCTCGACGGTGGTGATGCCATCGTTGACGGTGCTCTGCAACATATGTACACAATTGTTAGATGATGACTCTTTTTAATACTAACACAAACTACTATTAAGATATTATGGGTGTAAGAGGTAGGCCATATCATATTTATTTCTTCTAAAACGGTATTTATGGCAATAGATAACGTTATCGTCGCAATAACTTTCTTCATATCGTTAACACGGTGCGGTAGGAATACTTTGGATATCGCCCACTGACAGTAGCTGCAGCATGGGCACGTTTTTGAGTCTGTGTGTAGGAGGAGGAAGCGCTAACTATGAAGGGGCATATAAGGGTACTTTCTTTCAAACTAGTGCATTTGCCTGACATAAACGGGAGAACGGCCAGCACCATTAACAATAATGACTAGAATATCTTCACTTAAGTTGTTTGGGTTGAGAGTTAGAGGCGTTGCCTAGCATGAAACAAAATTACTGCAGCGCACTACGCATGACCACGTTGTCCTTTTATACTTTTTTCATTATTTGCAGTGACTGCTGGTATATATACAATACACTAATTTTTTTACATGTTTTTACTTATGAAATATTTTGTTACTCACCCTGCCGTATCTCTGCGCGGATCTCATTAAGCCGCTCTGGGCATTTGAATTTCAGATGGGACCATTTCCGCTGGATCTGGCCCGGGGTCCACACGGTGTGGAAACGATGGTGCAGGCCTTGGATCACCTGCTGGATCACCTCCTTCTTATGCTGGTTTGGATGGCGGTGTGTGCCATCATAATCCTCTCTGTCCATCACCCGGATCAGGAATTTCAGCTCTTCAGAGCTAAATGATGAGGATCGCCTAGATGCCATTTTCGAATATTCGCTCTGTCTCTGAGTGCACGCCTGCATATTACGTAATCACGTAGACAATAGTACGCTGAGGATTCGTACACTATTTGTACGCTCATGCGTACGTCTTCTAAGAAGTTGCGTACATATTTTAAATGAACGTTCGTTATTAGTGCGCAAATGTTCGCTAATAGCACGTTATAACGTATATTTTGTACGCAAATACAACGAATCTATCCGTCGAATATACGAATCTTAAGAAAAGTTTGGCGAATGTTCGGCGAATAATTTTTTGAATGATTTGCTCATCTCTACTCAAGACAGTAGGTATCCTCAGAATTAAAACCATGCCAGTTGTCCCTCTGAGACATCTTAATATTGAAAATCTCCTTGACCTTATACTCATAAGGACCAAATTAAGCTGTTGATGGAACGTGGATCGAGATATAGAACAGCACAAGATTAATTTATATATTTAATTGCATTAAGGGCGCACTAGACATAAGATTATATACACACACAGATAAATACAATGGTCAGATGTACAAATATACATGATGTGGTACAAACAGAGTTAAACAGATCAAAAGTCAGTTACTGGGTAGATGACTAATCCTTTGGGTCCTCCAAACACATTACACAATGTGACTCCTTTCAGAAAAAGACACTGGCCTCTGACCTGCATGGTCCTTTTCACCTGTAGTTGGTCACTCCCCTCCCTCGTATGATCCCACTCCCCATTGCTCCAGTGAGGCAGCTAAGAATCCAAAAACCCATGGATCATAGCTCCTCAACAGAAGATCATAGGGATATGGTTCTGGCAGCAATGGATCCAGGCTGGGTTCCGGCTACAAGTAGAGACCAAACATGGTGCCGTTATTTTGTTCCTACTAGGAGTTCTCCGTATCCTCCCTTTCTTGTCCCCTAACCACAAAGGAAGGCCAGGAGAATGTCTTTCTTGGTTCCAGAGTCGCAGATATGTAACCGGCTTATTTCTGTGATAGTCAATTAATAATCCCTTATGAACTCCCTGTTCAATGATGTCTGATGGATTTGAGTGATTTATATAATTAGCTCAGACGCCCACAGGAAGGTTTTCCTTGCTGGCTGAGTAGGGTGGGAACTGTAGGCACAATGTCTACTTTGAAGCAGGGCCACCTGGGGGCCTACTTCCTCTGCTAGGTGACAGCAAATGGCTCCACATTCCTCACAGCCGTACACTGCATAATGCCTGTGCTTGGTATTGCAGCTCAGACCCATCCACTTCAAAAGGGCTGAGCTACAACTAGACCATGTGTCTAAATCTGTACGGCGATGTCACATGGCCTAGGATGAGGAGTGGTGCTCACAGAGGTCCTGTCCTCATCTAATAACTGATCAGTGTGAGTCCTAGGAGTTGGACCCCGATGATCTGATATTGGTGACCTATCCTGAGATTGTATTAGTGCATTATTATCTGTTTTCTGTGATTTTTTTTAACATAAATAGCGGGCCTAATTTTCTTCAAATCAGCTGTCAATACCGCAATTTACTTCGACATGTTTGAACAGTTTCACAACAAATTAACACCACAAGAAAATATGTCCTGCTTTTCCCAAGAAGATGGGGAAACATGTCACACCTCATGGAACTCACTGGCATGGGTTCATGAACTGTTCATGAAGGAGTGAATTGTGAGCAAAAGGTTATGGCCACCACATTCCCCAGACTTGTCCATATGTAAATTTATATATGTGAGGAAACAGAAAGTATACACTAACAATCCACATCCCTTGGATGAACTAAAGAAAAACATCACAAACACTATCCACAGCATCAGTATTAAAGCCCATAGATGCATGGACGTGAACAATGACCACTTTCAGCATCTTTTGTGACTTGTGGGTAAAAAACAAAACAAAAAAACAATCCACTTGCTTGTTCATCTTGTCATACTATCGCTGGAGGCAGGCTACTTTTTTGTGGGCCACCCTGTATAACTTCCACCAGTTCCTGCTGAAAGTTATAGTTAATCCGGTGGGCCTAAAAAGTCACAAATTTTGGTGCACATACAACATAGTAGCATAAGGTGCTTAGTAAATGTCCCTCAATGTGTTTGAAAGCTCATGTAGGTGCTTCACAAACAAACAAACAAACAAACAAACCAAAAAGGTTACCAATAGGAGACCAATAAGTGAAATAAAATATGTAATTTTAGAGAAGCAGTCAGCTACCACCAAGATAACTGTGTATTCAAAAGAACTTGGCAGATCCAAAATTATGTCCAAAATAATGCCAAGGAGAGTCTGGAATAAGTAATGGGATGATCGTGATGATGCTTCTGTTCACTGACATGATAAGACATATACAGTAATTTATTCACATTTACATTTAATTTTTTAAAGCAAAGATGATAACGATACTAAAAAAATACATTCTACCTCTGGACATTTGATGGACATTTATTTTGTTTCAAACTTGTATGCATATTTCGGTTTTAAAAATGAATTTGACCTAACTCTAAGTGGTACATACGTACATGAAACATTATTGAATTGAAATAACAAATGCTCTGGAACTGGTAGATAGGGTTTACTTCACTGGAGATAAGTATATATGTTACTTCACGCAACAATTGACATTTAACACAGTACAATTCATAAAAGGATAAGCTCAAAATTTGCTGCAAATGTGTGTTTATCATGCATATTACATGTTACTACATTTGTACATTTCACTTTCCTAGCCTTGTATCTGAAAACCCTGACCAATTAAGAATGTCTTTTATACATCCGACTGGCACACAAAATCCGGGGCACATCTCCTATGAGTTATCCACACACACAAGCTGTACCCTTGACATGAAATTTAAATTCTTTGGCTATAGCATGATTTACTTTTACTTTAGCTGGGAAAAATGTAATACCTAGAAATGCACAATTTGCTTAAAGCAGGCACACAGTAGAGCTTAAAAGTTACATTTTTTTTCTTTACCAATTAAAAGAAATTCTTAATGTAGGGAATTTATAGCAGGAATGCAGGTGTATTATTACTTTTATTTTTCCCAATTCAGTTTCAATGGAAAATAGGCAATCTACAATCCAATATAGCTCCATCTGTTATGAAGATGCTTTATTATACTCATTCTGTTCAAACACTGTTCTCTCTTACCATTAAACTTGATGTCAGAACATGCAAGACTTGGTTTAACTTTTTATTATTCATGTTATTGTTCTCACAGGAGGTAGGCAGATATTCCGACACTGCAGGGGTCCTCTATCCCATACAATCATGTTTTATCAAATGGATGAAACTGTAAATTATTTATTTAGAAAACACTTATTCTGCTATTTCCCTGTATGGTATTTTGCCAGTGTAATTGTAGTGCACATGCTTAAGTTTTAAAAAACAGCTTAATCAGATAAAAATCAAAACTATCATTTTGTTCAACACGCCATGTACTATAAAACCATACTATTAAAATTAAACATCCTCATGATTGCCAAGAGATCTGTATTCAGACTTCATCCATTGGTGATAGGAGTGTGTTTTCTTTCAGGCAGAATGTTCTTGTTTTAACCTTTTATTCCTGATATCTTTTTGCAAGACTTAATTTTTTATAGTTTCCTATTATTGCTATACAGCTATATATGCAGTTTATATTCTCACCATTCTTGTAACATATATTGTAAGCTCTCATTGTCATGGCCCATTCTCCCTGCTGTGCCTTTTAAGCAAATGGACATAACTGTATGTTCAGATTCCATGTGATTTAATCAGGCATACTGTTATGCCCGAATTGTTAACCAGGGTTGTGACACTATAAAGTGTCACACGGCCTGAGTTTCTGATCTCACTGAGAGCAGAGGCACTTGAGAATCCAGCAAGGGACCAATCAGAGTGTTCCTTTGCTGGCAATCGCTCTGATTGGCTAGTCAGTGCAAACTAACCAATCAGAGTGTGGTAGTTTAAAAAACTTGGTTTCAGGCTAAGAACACCACTTTGGAGATCAGAGTCTGAAATAAGGCATGGCCCCTTGTGTCCCTGATGCCAACTGTGACACAATTGTGCCTGCAAGCTCTAATCAGGCTTAGGGGCCGTTCAGACGGCTGTGGTTTTAGGATCTGCAAAATCACGGATGCCGACCAGTGTGTGTTCTGTAATTTGCGGAACACACATGGCCAGCACCCCATACAAAATGCCTATTCTTGTCCACTATTGCAGACAAGAATAGGACATGTTCTATATTTTTTCACAGAGCTGCGGTTCGGCGAGATCAACTGCCGCCCATTGAAATGAATGGGGCCGCATCTGTTCCACAAAACTGCAGAATAAATGCGGCCCTATTCACATGATTGTGTGAATGGGCCCTTAGTGTCAGTGTAAAACTGACAATACTATACTCTGTGATAGAAGAGTATTGCAGAGTATAGCAAGCCATCAGCCCCACTGGATCCAAAAGGGACTTAATAAAAACAGTGTAAAAATAAATTAAAATAAATACATTGTCTTTTCCCTTATCCACTCATTCACAATTGAATAAAAAATAAAATAAACTACACATAATACATGTAATTGGTATTGTGGCATCCTTAATGAACTGATCTATAAAAGGATCATGGTATGGTAAACGCCGTAAAAAATTAAAACACAATGATGGAATTGCTGTTTTTGTCACATTACAATACAAAAAGTTGAATAGAAAGTGATCAAAAAGTTATATGTTAGTATATGGCAATGCAAAATATAATTTTATTTTTTTTAAGTGATTTTATGCTGAAAAAGTAGTAAAACATAAAAAACAGCATTCATTTTGTATCACATAACTATCCACCTACAGAATAAAATTATCATATCATATATACCACATGAGGAACCCCATAAAAAATAACAATAAAATACACTGACAGAAATGGTATAAAAAATGATGAAATCATTTGTACTCTAATTTATAACTATTTTGTGAGAAACTATTTATCTTAAAATCAAAGAAAACATATCAACTCAAATTCACCAATAACATGAAGTACAATGTGTCATGAGAAAATAGTCTTAGAATCACTTGGGTAAGTAAAAACAGTTATTACCAGATAAAGTGACACATGTCAGATTTGAAAAAGGGGGCTTTGGCATTTGGTCCAAACTGTTTTTTGCTGGAAGGGGTTAAGCTCCTGATTTTTGCATTTGTTATTTTTATTGTTGTCATGTTGTCTCATGTCATAGTGTGTGTGTGTATATATTACTGCATAATTACCCTTATTAATCTAATGAGTGTTTCCATGCCCTAATTTCAACTAAATACTTTCATGCTGCTAAACAGATTTCCACATGTTAGTCCCTTCTTCTCTAAATTTTGATATATTGTTTGATGCATTTACTAGTCATTTAATGCCATGCCAACTGAGTCATAACTTTGTTTCCTGAGACATTCATAGAAGAGATGAGTGAAACCATTCTAAATGAATCAGATTTGTTATGAATTTCACAAAAATATTTCCGCCAAATTAATTTGAAGATTTTTTTATTAGTTTTGGACAAATCACTTAAAAACATCATATTACTGTGAATATTGGTGGGGAAAACCATGAGTGAGGAAGAAGATGGAGGATCACATGACCCTGGGAGGAAGTGGGAGGAGGCTTGGCCTGATTGGCTCAGAGGCTGACAGACTGGCTATAACAGGCAAACAAGTAGAAATGAAACCATTTCAGCAAATAATACCAGTGTTAGTAAATGTGCTGCATATTGCTGCAAGATAACAGGTAGTTACAGCACAAGCAATACTGCAATTATCTATTTTTGTATCTGTGGTGTGTTATTAAACATATTGTATATCGCTGCACAATAATGTGTAGTTATAGCAAAAGCAACACTGCAATAATGTCATTTTTATATACATTACATTGACTGCATATTTCAAAGACAATTTACCACAAACATTGCACTGTTATATCAGTGTTAGCAGACGCAGTAGTGCATAAAGCCATTTAGTTCAAAAACTCACCTGTCCGGGCTCCAGCAGCGCGATCTCGGGGTTAGGCGCCGTCGCACAGGGAGAGACACGCTGCTAAGCATCCTTAGCAACAGGATATAATGCTGTGTTTCTTCCCACACCTGACGTGTGCTAGAGGAGATTGCTCAGATGCTCTATTCCTATGTGCTAGTGTTTCTAATAGAGCGCCGAGTCATGACCTATCAGGTTCTGATCATGGAACTCTGTGCTTTAAACCCCTTCCTGGCCATACACCAGTTCTAGTCTCTGATTCACTAGCTGTGTTCCTGGTTGCTATACTTATTGGATTGCTCATACTTCTGACCCCGGCTTGTGTTCTAACAATTCTCTGTCTCTCGTTCGGTAGTGCATTGTCCGCCTGGTTCTGATCTAGGCTTGTCTTCTGACCACTGTCTCTTGTTTGGTAGTGCATTGTCTGCCTGGTTCTGATCTCGATTTGTCTTCTGACCACTCTCTGTCTCTTGTTTGGTAGTGCTTTGTCCACCTGGTTCTGATCTCGGTTTGTCTTCTGACCACTCCCTGTCTCTCATTTGATACTGCCTTTCTGGTTCTGACCCATTTACTTACGTCCCGTTTTTTCTGTTATTTTGTCCCTTGGTGTTTAATTGCCTCTGCATGTTAGTAGCATAGGAGCTGTCAACCAGTTGTGGTCTTGCTATCTTGGGCATGTACTGCAAGTAGGTAGGGAAAGCAAGCTGGGTTCTAGGTCAGGGCTCACTGTCCATGTCTGTCCCTATCTACAGGCATTACAAACATTCACTAAAAAAATGTCATTGTTATACCTATGATATAATTGAACACATAGTTTAAAGACATATTACCACAAATATTTCAATGTTATACATGTGATATTGAATGCATAATTCAGACATTTTACTGCAAACATTGCATTGTTCTATCCATTTTTCCTAAGAAAAGGAATCAAAACTCCACATGCTATGGAAGATACTCAAGCAAGTTTTTTTCTTGACTTGTGTGAAAATTGTTGTGCTATGAGGACGCGGTTCAGGTGGAGGCAGGGGACGTCATGCATAGCTGTGTTGGTGGTGGTAGTAGAGACACTTGTAGCCATGGTGATGACAGTAGGGGCACTGGTAATAACCATGACACTCAGGGCAAATAAAGAGCAAGCTTGGGTGCCTCTAGATCTGTATGACCAACTCTTGCATGGTGGTTTTCCTCCACAAGGCCAAGTCATAGATGTGGGCAAGATCTGCAGGATTAAAACAAACCATGGGTGTTCAAACACAAACATAGGTACCAGGGCTCAATTGCAGTATATGATGTGGCATCATTCAAACCTGTAGGAAAATATAACTGGCCAGCATTTCGAATTAGAATAAGTTTGTCTTCCTTCTCCTGGTCTTCTTCTGTATGCCATTGGAGGATTTTTTTTTTGCCATATTCTACCAGTTCATCAAAATGTAGTCCTTTTATAATTCTTCCCATTGTCATCAGCTGTAGTTATTGCCATATCCAGTCAGTGAGACTTTTGGCCAAGTGTCTGTAATGGCTCAGTTCTGCACCTTTAATAAAATTTTATTATTCTGTAAAATATATTTGCTGCAGTTTTTGACCAATCCCATCACTGAGACATTTGGCCAGGTATCTGTAGTGGTGCAGTTCCAAGCTTTCATCAAAATGTAATTATTTTCTAAAACTGAATTCTTCTCTTCTGTATCATCAGCTGCAGTTTTTGCCACATCCCATCAGTTGCACTTTTGGCCAGGTGTCTGTAGTGGCACAGTTCCATTCCTTTAAAATTTTAAAATGATTTTCTAAAATGTTATTTTTGTCTATGACATCAGCTAGACTTTTGGTCAGGTAGGGGGCCATAGTGGAGTAGCTCCATACCTTCATCAAACTTTAATCCTTTTCTAAAATTGATTACTTCTGTATGCCATCAGCTGAACTTTTTTGCCAGGCAGGCATCCGTAAAAATTGCCTTGACATTATGGGATTGCGGTGCAGTTCCGTGCCTTCACCAAACTTTTATTCCGCTCTATGATATTGATACTTCTGCCGAGCTAGCCATTAAAAAATAAATAAATAAAATTGTCTAATTTTTTAAATGACTACGTCATTTGCATGGCACATACCCTGTTCCCTGACCTCAAGGACTTCTGGGGAGACATACTGGAACAAAAGCCTGAACTTGTCTAGTGTGTTCTCTCTTTACTATCTTGTCCATCCTCCAGTGTCATTTCAGAGAGGGTTTTCAACATGGCAGGTCACATTGTGTCCTCCCCCAGTGTATGAAAAATCACTTTTATCAAAATGAACAATGAATAGATCTATTAAGATTTTCACACACCTTAAATAAATATATTTGCCCCTGCTGACTGTGCCCCTTCATGCCACTACCACTGTCTGCCTGTCTATCATTATGATCCATAATATATGGATGCTGCTACTATCATGTCACTACCACTGTCTGTCAGCCTACCATTATGTCCCATACCTTATGGCTGCTGCTGCTGTCATCACGCCACTGCCGCAGTCTGCCTGCCTACCATAATGTTTCACACTGTATCACTGCTGCTGTCGCCATTATGCCTTTGCCACGGTCTTCCAGTCTACCATTATGTGCTGTATGGTATTGCTGCTGTCGCCATTATGACACTGCCACTGTCAGCAAAGAAAGAAGTGATGGTTAAGCCTCATTCAGATGGCTGTAGTGTTTTGTTGATCCGAAAATTGAGGATCCACAAAACATGGATACCGCCGTGTGCGTTCTGCAATTTGTGAACTGCACATGGTTGCAAGCATAATAGAAAATGCCTATTCTTGTCTGTGATTGCAGATAAGAATAAGACATGCTTTATCTTTTCTGCAGAGCCATGGAACAAAATTGCGGAATGGGTGCAGACTAGAGATGAGCGAACACTAAAATGCTTGGGTGCTCGTTATTCGAGTCAAATTTGTCCCGATGCTTGGGAGCTCGTTTCGAATAACGAACCCCATTGAAGTCAATGGGAGACTCGAGCACTTTTTGCAGGGGACCAAGGCTCTGCCTAGGGAAGGCTGGGTGAAAACCTGGAAACCTCAGAAAATGATGGAAACACCACGGAAATGGACAGGAAACAGCAGGGGCAGCATGCATGGATGCCTCTGAGGCTGCCTAATCCCACTATAACCCCAAATTCTCCTGCAACAGCCTGGTGGTGACCCCCAAGGCAATTGTGCTCACCCAGACCATAAAAATTTAGCATAGCCCTGTATGGCTGTGACTACAGAGTGACCGAGTTACAGTGCAGGAGCAGGCAAAGCACATAAAAATTTAAAGTGACCCTGTATGGCTGTGACTACAGAGTGACCGAGTTACAGTGCAAGAGCAGGCAAAGCACATGAAAATGTACAGTGACCCTGTATGGCTGTGACAACAAAGTGACCGAGTTACAGTGCAGGAGCAGGCGAAGCACATAAAAATTTATCGAGGCCCTATATGGCTGTGACTACAGAGTGACCGAGTTACAGTGCAGGAGCAGGCGAAGCACATAAAAATTTAGCGTGACCCTGTATGGCTGTGACTACAGAGTGACCGAGTTACAGTGCAGGAGCAGGCAAAGCACATAAAAATTTATCCAGGCCCTGTATGGCTGTGACTACAAAGTGATCGAGTTACAGTGCAGGAGCAGGCAAAGCACATAAAAATTTACAGTGACCCTATATGGCTGTGACAACAGAGTGACCGAGTTACAGTGCAGGAGCAGACAAAGCACATAAAAATTTATCGAGGCCCTGTATGGCTGTGACTACAGAGTGACCGACTTACAGTGCAGGAGCAGACGAAGCACATAAAAATTTATCGAGGCCCTGTATGGCTGTGACTACAGAGTGACCAAGTTACAGTGCAGGAGCAGGCGAAGCACATAAAAATTTATAGAGGCCCTATATGGCTGTGACTACAGAGTGAACGAGTTACAGTGCAGGAGCAGGCGAAGCACATAAAAATTTAGCGTGACCCTGTATGGCTAAGACAACAGAGTGACCGAGTTACAGTGCAGGAGCAGGCAAAGCACATAAAAATTTACAGTGACCCTGTATGGCTGTGACAACAGAGTGACCGAGTTACAGTGCAGGAGCAGGCGAAGCACATAAACATTTATCGAGGCCCTATATGGCTGTGACTACAGAGTGACCAAGTTACAGTGCAGGAGAAGGCGAAGCACATAAAAATTTAGCGTGCCCTGTATGGCTATGACTACAGAGTGACCGAGTTACAGTGCAGGAGCAGGCAAAGCACATAAAAATTTAGCGTGACCCTGTATGGCTGTGACTACAGAGTTACCGAGTTACAGTGCAGGAGCAGGCGAAGCACATAAAAATTTAGCGTGACCCTGTATGGCTGTGACTACAGAGTAACCGAGTTACAGTGCAGGAGCAGGCAAAGCACATAAAAATTTATCGTGGCCCTGTATGGCTGTGACTACAAAGTGACCGAGTTACAGTGCAGGGGCAGGCGAAGCACATAAAAATTTACAGTGGCCCTGTATGGCTGTGACTACAGAGTGACCGAGTTACAGTGCGGGAGCAGGGGAAATACATAAAAATTTATCGAGGCCCTGTATGGCGGCGGTGACAACACTCCTGAAAAATGGTTTTAGAGTGTCTGTAGTTGACGCTCCGGAAAAATTGTTTGGAGAGAGGGCCTGTAGGTGGCCCTCTGGAAACATTGTCTTAAAAGAGTGCCAATTGGCCCTCTAAAAAATTCCCTTTTGGGTCAGCGTTTGGCAATGAAGAGAAGGAGGAGTAGAGGAGAGGAATCGGATACATAAGGAATCTTATTCTTTAGCTGCTTTCCCCCGGAGGAGATTTGAATTCCGGTGAAATCCAGGCTTTGTTCATTTTAATAAGCGTCAGCCTGTCAGTGCTGTCAGTTGACAGGCATGTACGCTTATCGGTGATGACGCCACCAGCTGCACTGAATACCCGCTCTGACAACACGCTAGTGGCAGGGCAGGCCAGCACTTCCAAGGCGTACAGCGCCAGTTCAGGCCACGTGTCCAGCTTTGAAACCCAGTAGTTGTATGGAGCAGAGTAATCACATAGGACGTTGGTATGGTCAGCTAGGTATTCCCTCACCATCTTTCTGTACAGCTCCCCCCTACTCTGCCTAGACTGGGGACAGGTGACAGTGTCTTGCTGGGGTGACATAAAACTGGCAAAGGCCTTGGAGAGCGTTCCCCTGCCAATGCTGGACAAGCTGCCTGCTCGCCTCCTCTCCCCCGCTACTTGGCCCACAGAACCACCCCCTCTGCCGCTAGCAGCGTCAGATGGGAAGGATTGTTTCAGCTTGTGCACCAGGGCCTGTTGATATTGATTCACTCTCATACTCCTTTCCTCTACAGGGATGAGAGTGGAAAGGCTCTGCTTGTACCGTGGGTCCAGGAGAGTGAACACCCAGTAATCGGTGTTTGAAAAAATGTTTCTAACGCGAGGGTCACGGGATAGGCAGCCTAACATGAAGTCTGCCATGTGCGCCAGAGTCCCAACACGCAAGAATTCCCTCTCCTTACTGGTCTGACTCTCCATTTCCTCCTCCTCCTCCAAGTCCTCCTCTTCAGCCCATACACGCTCAAGAGTTAAGAAGGACTAAGCACTGGTACCCTCTACTGTCTCGCCGACATTCTCCTCCTCTTCCTCCTCATCCTCATCCCCCTCCTCCGATACGCACTGAGAAACAGACCGGAGGGTGCTCTGGCTATCAAGCGACATATCTTCCTCAACCGTCTCTTGTGACAAGCGCAAAGCATCCAACTTCATGCTGAGCAGTGAGTTTTTCAACAGGCAAAGCAGCGGGATGGTGAGGCTGATAATGGCGGCATCGCCGCTGACCATCTGTGTTGACTCCTCAAAGTTGCTCAACACCTGGCAGATATCAGACATCCACGTCCACTCCTCATTGTAGACTTGAGGAATCTGACTGACCTGACTACCAGTTCTGGTGGAAGATGACATCTGGCAGTCTACAATCGCTCTGCACTGCTGATAAACTCTGGAAAACATGTTTAATGTCGAATTCCATCTCGTGGGCAAGTCGCACAACAGTCGGTGGGCTGGCAGTTGCAGGCGCCGCTGCACTGCCATGAGAGTGGCAGCATCTGTGGTTGACTTGCGGAAATGCACACAGATGCGGCGCACCTTGGTGAGCAAATCTGACAAATTTGGGTATGTCTTGAGGAACAGCTGAACTATGAGATTGAACACGTGGGCCAGGCATGGCACATGTGTCAGTCTGCCGAGTTGCAGAGCCGCCACCAGGTTACGCCCGTTGTCACACACAACAATGCCTGGCTTGAGGTTCAGCGGTGCCAGCCACAGATCGGTCTGCGCCGTGATGCCCTGTAACTGCTCTTGGGCGGTGTGCCTTTTGTCACCTAAGCTCAGCAGTTTGAGCACCGCCTGCTGGCACTTACCCACGGCACTGCTGCTGCACCTAGAGCTAATGACTGAAGGCGCCATGCCCACGGATTGTAATTCGGAGGAGGAGGAGTAGGGGTTGGAGGAAGAGGCATAGTACATTTGAGAAACCGTGACCGAGATAGGCCCCGCACTCCTCGGTGTGGGCAGTACATGAGCAGCCCCAGTGTAAGACTCGGTCCCAACCTCCACCAAGTTAACCCAATGTGCCGTCAGTGAGTATAGTGTCCCTGCCCGGCAGCACTTGTTTACGTGTCCATGGTTAGGTGGACCTTATCACTAACCGCGTTTGTCAGGGCACGGATGATGTTCTCTGACACGTGCTGGTGTAGGGCTGGGACGGCACATCGGGAAAAATAGTGGCGGCTGGGGACCAAGTACCGAGGGACAGCCACCGCCATCAGGTTGCGGAAAGCCTCAGTCTATAGGGCAGCATCTCCAGGCTCAACAATTCGGAGATGTGGACGTTTAGGGCTTGTGCATGTGAGTGGCTGGAATTGTATTTGCGCTTGCGCTCAAATGTCTGCTGCAAAGACAGCTGAACGCTGTACTGGGACACATTGGTGGAGGTTGTGGAGGATCGTGGAGGTGAAGGGGTGGTTGTAGGCCGGGAGGCGCTCGTTCCGGGGTCCTGGGCGGGGGGTTGACTCGCCGAGCCAGCATGTGACACAGGGGAAGGGGCAGTGGTGTGATCCACAGGAGGTGAACGGCCTTGGTTCCACTGAGTCAGGTGTTTAGCACTCATATGCCTGCGCATGCTGGTAGTGCTTAGGCTGGTAGTGGTGGCTCCCCTGCTGATCATGGTGTGGCACAGGTTGCACACCACAGTCCGTCGGTCAACCTCACTTTCTTTATAAAACCTCCAGACTTGCGAACATCTAGGCCTCGGCAGCTTGACTCAGTGAAACAGTTGCTGATCTACCTGCTCTGGCCCTGCTTCTCCCTCTGGCCATACCACTGCCTCTTCCAACCTGTTCTGGTGTTGCACTTGCCTCCCCCTCAGAAGCACTGTCTTGAGTTGGATTACCAACCCAGCTCGGGTCAGTCACCTCATCATCCACCAGCTCTTCCTCCGATTCCTCACTCTGCTCCCCCCTCGGACTTACTGCCCTGACAACAACGTCACTGTCTGACAACCGTGTTTTATCATCATCATCATCATCCGACACCTCTTCACGCACTACTTGCACTAAGTCCACACTCTCATCACCCACAGACTGCGAAAGTTCTAAATTTTGGGCATCAGGACAGAGCAACTGCTCAGGTTGCTCTTGAGCAGTGGTTTGTGTCTCTGGGTAGGGTCCTGAAAAGAGTTCCTGTGAGTATGCCGTATCTGAATCCATATTCGGCTGGGGGGAAGGAGGTTGAGCTGGAGGAGCCAGAGGTCTACTCCCTTGGCTAGCGTTGGTGGACTGGGTGGAAGACTGGGTGGTGGATAAATTACTGGACGCATTGTCCGCTATCCACGTCATCACCTGTTCGCACTGTTGTGGTTTCAATAGTGGTGTACCACGTGACCCAGTAAGTTGCGAGATAAAGCTAGGGAGCGAAACTCTGCGGCGTTCCACTGCTCCCTCATCAGCATGTACAGTGTCATCCTGCCCAGGACCACGGCCTCTGCCCCCTACACTACTTGAACGCCCATGCCCTCGTCCTCGACCCTTAGCCCTTGGGTTCAACATTTTGTATATTCACCAAACTGTCGAATTAATATCTGAGGCCAAAACCGTATTCAGTAGACAGTAGATTTACTATCTGAGGCAAAAAAATGTAGCCTTTAGACTCCAGCTATTGCACCGCAAACCACTCAATTTTGCACTGCACTGTAGGATATGTAACTGAGAGAAAAAACGTATTCTCTAGACTGCGGCTAGTGTATCGCACACCTCACAATTGTTCACTGGAATGTAGTTTATATAACTGAGAATTAAAACGCATTCTCTAGACTGCGGCTAGTGTACCGCACACCTCACAATTGTTCACTGGACTGTAGTTTATATAACTGAGAATAAAAACGTATTCTCTAGACTGCGGCTAGTGTATAGCACACCTCACAATTGTTCACTGGAGTGTAGTTTATATAACTGAGTGAAAAAACGTATTCCCTAGACTGCACTACAGATCCCAGCAAGCCAAGGTACAGCAGCAGCAAAAATGAGTACTGAGAAGACTTTGGGCAATTTCATTGGGGTCTGTGTGGACCATGTGCTGTCCCCTTTCTGCCACCAGTCGCTGTGCACAGTGTGCAGCCAAGATGGCGGTAGCTGCACTACAAGTCCCAGCCAGCAGCCGAGAGGAGGCCAAAAAAAAGGTAGTTGTAGCCCTTAGAAGGAGTGTTGGGTTCTTTGTGGATGATTCCTGCCTAACCAGATTCTAATTTCACGCCCTAACAATGTGCAGCCAAGATGGCGGTAGCTGCACTACAAGTCCCAGCCAGCAGCCGAGAAGAGGCCAAAAAAAAGGTAGTTGTAGCCCTTAGAAGGAGCGTTGGGTTCTTTGTGGATGATTCCTGCCTAACCAGATTCTAATTTCACGCCCTAACAGTGTGCAGCCAAGATGGCGGTAGCTGCACTACAAGTCCCAGCCAGCAGCCTGGAGGAGACCAAAAAAAAAAAAGGTGCTTGTAGCCCTTAGAAGGGCTGTTGGGTTCTTTGTGGGTGATTCCTGCCTAGCCAACATCTAAATTCAGGCCCTAACACTCTCCCTGACAGACAGCAGCTCTATCCCTAATCTCATGCAGACTTCGTATGACGCGAGCAGCGCGGGACCAGATTCTTATATTCCTAGGTCATCTGATCTGGCCAGCCAATCCCTGCTATCGACTTGTAGGGGCCCCACGTGATACTAGGAGATACCAAAGACTCTCCTGCATGTTGATTGGCTGAAAAAAGGCGGCTAACATGCAGGAAGAGGAAGTTGCCATTTCCTCGAGGATCGCGATATGCTTGTCCGAGTAGCGAGCATATGCGAATACCCTAATGCTCGAACGAGCATCAAGCTCGGACAAGCATGTTTTCTCATCTCTAGTGCAGACCCTTTCATAAGGTAATCTGAATGAGGCCTTAGTCAGCACATCCCAGTGCACAGGTGCATGCTGCCATGGCTAATAGCGCAAAAACAAACAAATACCACATTGTAAAGTCCTTCTTCATTGTTAATGGCCGTGCGGCACCATTAAACAGGGGTTGTTGCTGTTATGGAGTTTGTGGGGCAATATACATATTATTGCTGTTCTTGCCTGCAATCTCCTGCAGGTTATTTGACAGAATATTGATCAGCTCTGGTATACTCAGTTCTCCAACCCCAGTGCTCTCCTACCCTACAGGTGGGAGCCCCTCTTCTGCCATCTGCTTTTCGGCCTTTTCGACATCATCATCCACAGGAAGCAGAAAGGACTGTGACTATGATGAGGGGACATCCTCTGCATCTGGAGGACAGAAGGTTTGTACACAAACATAGAAGAGGATTTTTACAGTAAGAGCAGTGAGACTATGGAACTCTCGGTCTGAGGAGGTGGTGATGGCGAGTTCACTAAAAGAGTTCAAGAAGGGCCTTTATGTATTCCTGGAATGTAACAATATTACAAGTGAAGAAAATTGGCTCCTACCTCACAGGGTTTTTTTGCCTTCCTTTAGATTAAATTGCAGGATATCAGGCTGAACTGGATGGACAGATGTCTTTTTCCAGCCTTATAAACTACAGTATGTTACTATGTTGTTATCTACTATCAATGAGAATATGTCATCCAGCTCCTCCTCTCTCTGCATCTTGCTGAATTTTATAGAACATGGAGACTTTGAAGGATGATTTGGAAAAAGAAAAGCCAGCAAAAGATGAGGATGGTCATCATTAAGACCAGGCCCCACTGAGGGGTGCAGACTGGATGGTATTGGTTGGCATGCTGGCAGTGGAATAATAAAGGCTTCCATCTAAGTAAATGTAGGAATAAATAAATAAGACTGATATAGAATAAGTCTCTCTGCAGTCTTCCTTTCCAATATTCTTCTATTAATCACTTTCAGCAATATTGCCCCGAGTGCATGAGCGCTTGACATGTTTTTCACTATGCTCAGCTCACAGGGTAATGGCGGAGACCTTGCAGGATGAGGGTTTTATAGGGCTGTGGATTGGCTGGCTACACAGCATTATGGGTGATCTTGTCTCCTCTACACAGTTTTGCTTTGTAACACATGCAGCCACTATTTTAGAAAAAAAATGATTTGTTACCACAAAAAAAATTGTGCCAGGAAATTCGGATTAATTGCAAATTGAAGTTTTCCTAAACTTTCGACCAAATTCCACTTTGAATGATTCACTTCGCTCAATACTAATTACAACATATAAAACACCAACTAAAACCAATGCTAAAAGTTTGAAACTCAATGCATTTTTCGTTGTATCAGCTAAACTCAACAGCGCAAAACTGAAAAATTACATGAAACTAGAGAATGGGTTCAAAATTACAGAAGGAACCAACCTTCTTTTAGTACTTATTAGATGTGATATTGTATTTTGTACACATCAAACCCGAGAATCATTAAACAAATTTCTATTTATTATTATTTTTTTAATCAAGAATTTAAAATCAACCAGTAAACTCATATTCTTCTGACAATTTGAGACATACATCCCCTTTACAAACTTAGAAAGTTTAGCAGCTAAAACTACTACAATATATGATTAAAATAACAAAAAAAAAGAATTTTGAAAAAGCAATGAGGAAATAGCATTTGTCCCATGATGGACAATCCATCCTCAAAGCTAATTAAAGAAACTTTAATTAAAACTTCAATTAGGTCTCGCTCATTTAATGCCTGGCTGTAAACCATTGGGGCTGTTAAGAGCTTTACTGTGAGCACACAGTAAAATATTCCGCAATGTGTGTCCCTGAATTTACATTCATTACAAACAATTTACCAAATTAAGTAGTTTATGACAGAAGGGAATGAGGTGATCAAATTCCATGAATTAATTACATTTCTAACTGCTTTATGAATTTTGCTCACTATAGTTATATAAATGATCTAAACTGCAATTTCCCAAATATATTCATGCTGTTATTCTCTGTGTATAGATGATAAATGCTAATATTTTGTTAATTTGACAGGATTTGATTCTAGATGTTATTACCAGTGAAGATTGTCCAGTAGGTCACTATGGTGGCCAGTGATTGGCCAGTTGAGTGGACATTATATTCGTGTAGAGTTGTTGTTAAGCTTAGTAAAGCCAGTGGTCTGGCTGATAAAATCCCCAATGAACAGGTGATATCTTTAGAGGAAATTGTGACTAGCCATATGTTTCAGATCATTTTGACGAGACATCTTGCATGAAAAAACACCTGAGTACTCTACAACTGCTAGCATTCACAGGGTTAATACTGTAAATCAATCTAGTTAATGCTTCTTCTAAGGTCATAAAATCGTTATAACACAAGAAGGCTCTTATTAAAGTGAAGTTGGGGTTACCATAGAAAATATAACATAAAATATACATACAATTCATATACATACAGTGCACAATAACAGTTTGTACAATAAAAGGGATAAAAACAGAACTTAATACGTTACGTGACTGTTAACTCTGGTTGGGGAAGCAGAAATATCAGTCGGTCCATAAAACTAGTGATCCCCAAAGTAATGACAGTTTGCTTTTCTCTATGCATGTGTTAAAAAGAGTCAATATCTTCCACCCATAACCCCCCCCCACACACACACACACGCACACACACACACTTGTGATGTCAGAGGTGGCCAGGGAGTATGGTAATGACCATTTATGACAGTTTTTACGACAATTTGCTGGAAACCAAGTCCGCCTCAAACTCTTTGTATTGAAATATCTATTTGGGTATTCACCCTAGCAATTTTATATTACCTCCATCCACTACATCCTAATATCCCACACACATTACTGAGCTGGGATTTGATTTTGATACCATGAAAGGATATACATGGCCTGAGTTCTCAGGAGGAAGCACGTGGCTCAAATATGGATTTGTCTATGTATTTCTTTGATGTATGTTGCAAGATAGGGGTTTCATGTGTGACTTTGGTGGAAAGGACACTAAACTTTTCTTGATCCCTCTAACGGTTCTGGTCTGTATAATGCTGGTACACGACATCTTCAGATTTTATGATAGAGGTCTTTGATTTATTTGAAGTTGTCCCATCTTACTGTTTTTTAATGCTACTATCTCCTGACCTGTCTCTGGAAACAACATGGATGAGGTGATAACACCCCCCCCCCACACACACACACACACAGGAATGTAAAGGGAGGCATTGCCTACTCCTAACAATAATTTTAATATCTGGATCCCTTTATCACCACACGTGGATCAAATCCTGCATAGTGAGAGCCATGATTTTCAGGGAAATATAGGGATGGCTGTATTTTGTGAAGATATACAATACATTGCAATGCATGTATATTGCTGTGTATTAAACTAGTTATTGAGCCCCCTAGTGGTGAAGTACCCCAGAGGGGCTTTGTAAGAATGAAGATGAAAAAAAATGTATACAATATTTAAAAGCCCAGAAAAACGTTTGTACGTACGTAAAAATACTGTACACTTAGTATTGCTCTGTTCACAGCAAAATAATAATGGTACAACCACACAGACAGGTTTCTGCATGCAGCTTTGTAAACCAAAGCCAGAAGTGAATTCAAAAAAGAGAAGTTGTCCTTTATACTTTCTCTCCTTTTATGATTCACTCCTGATTCTAAAACTGCAGAAAACCTGACTGTGTGGCCGTACCCTCAAATTATTCCATTATTTAAAATATAGAAAAAATAAAAACAATGCCAGAATTGCTATTTTTTATTGTTCTATAATTACACCCCAAAATGATGCTAAATAAAAACTAAAGCTCGTCCTGCAGAAAAAACAAAACAGGCTAGCAAGTTATTGCTGTCAGTATATTATGACATAAAAGCAAAAAAAATTTAAATAACATTTTTTAAATTTAAATTTATATTTTTTAAAAAATTTGGTATCAATGTAATCGAACTGATCTGCAAAATAAAATTAACATGTTATTTATGATGCACAAAGAATGATGTAAAATGTAAAAAAAACAATGGCAGATTTGCTATTTTTTTAATTTCCCCAAAAAGGGTTAATAAAGTTAAGAAAAAAGTTGTACCCTAAAATGGCTATAAAACTTGCAAAAAAAACAAGCTTTTATACAGCTACATCAGGGCTAAAATTAAAATATATGGCTCTTGGAATGAGAAAAATGAAAAAAAAAAAACACGTAAAAAAACAAAAGCAAAACTTGGACTTTAAAGGGGTTGGTCCATCTCATATCACTATGATATGCTGTAACACCCCAGAGTAGTGTTACCACTCTTGGCATCCAGCTTCTATCTGTGTGCTACTCTAAAATGTCATCCTGTGCAGTAATGTCATCACCAGCAGAAATGTGCATTTTATTCAGTGTTATGCAACTGTTGGAATGTAATGTACCTGGTGGGCCAGCAGGTGTCAGTAATGCTGTGACAGATTTAGTGTATAGTTTCACCAGAATGGTACGTTCCTTATTCCATTCTGACCCCCTCTGCTGGAGAGAAGTAGTTTCTTCCAACTTCCTGCAGTGAGGAGGAAAAGACAGTTTAGTCAGTTGGACCCTACCCCTTGTTAGGGGAAGGAGAGGTTCAGGACAGCAGAGCACCTTCAGCTCTGTTGATCCCTCAAGGCTGAGTACTTCAGCCTACAACAAGCTCTAAAGGAAAGCCAGACTTAAAGGGACACTATCGAGAATAAAAAAGCAGGTTTTAACATAATGTATTTTTCAAATTGTGCAAATGTTTTTTTTTTATTCAGTTTTCTTGCCTTACATGGGGGCTGCCATGTTGGAAGTAAAGTGTGACAGTCTGGGTTTACAACACAATGGCACCTAACTTACGGCAGGCATGTACATAGGTTTCCTCAGTCGCTGCCGACCCTATAGAGAATGAATGGAAGACGTGAGCCCGCCCCTGTGATGACACCAGTAACACACAGCCAGGTCCTCCCTCCTTGCTGCTGGGGGAAGCCCACTGTGCCTGCTCCTCACTCCTGCAGCAGTGTCCTTGTCTTCATTAGGCTGCCTGTTCTAAATTCTATGGCAGCTCACCCCAGCAGTGCAGACAATTTTTGCTGAGTGTACTGCTGGGGTGAGCGGCCCAGGACTCAGAAACAGAGTAGATGGAGGTTCTTGGGGCTGTAGGACCTTAGTGATGTAATTGGCCATGTGACCAGTGGGGGAGGAGCCTGAGGAGCAGAGATCTGTGTTTTTGTAACGAAGCCATTGTCTCATCTTATCTTGCTGAAGCAGTGATGTCACTGCTGAAGGTGTGAATTGGTGATGTCATTGGTACCACCCACTTTTTTGCAGCATGCCTACTTACAGGTTGCTCAAAGCCTCATTTGGCCAGCAGAGCTCCCCCTGGTGACCAAAGATGGTAAATATGGTAAAATTGAATATTTATTTATAATATAGAAACATAGAAGATTGACGGCAGAAAAAGACCACCTGGTCCATCTAGTCTGCCCTTTTATTATCCTTTTATTGTTATCTTAGGATAGATACATGTTTATCCCAGGCATGTTTAAATTCAGTTACTGTGGATTTATCAACCACCTCTGCTGGAAGTTTGTTCCAAGCTTCTACTACTCTTTCAGTGAAGTAATATTTTCTAATGTTGTTCTTGATTTTTCCCCCAACTAACTTCAGATTGTGCCCCCTTGCTCTTGTGTTCAGTTTCTTATTAATAACCCTACCCTCCTGAACTTCATTCAGTCCTTTAACATATTTAAAGGTTTCAATCATGTCCCCCCTTTCTCTTCTTTCCTCCAGACTATACATATTAAGAACTCGGAGTCTTTCTTGATAAGTTCTATGCTTTAGACCTTCCACCATTTTTGTAGCTCTTCTTTGGACCTGTTCTATTTTAGCAATATGCTTTTGCAGGTGAGGTCTCCAGAATTGAACACAGTATTCCAGATGTGGTCTCACTAGAGCTCTATACAGAGGGATCATAATCTCCCTCTTTCTGCTCGTTATACCTCTAGCTATGCAGCCAAGCATACGATTTGCTTTCCCCACCGCCTGGCTGCATTGGTTACTCATTTTGAGGCTGTCAGAGATGACTACCCCCAAATCCTTCTCTTCTGAGGTCTTTGTTAGCACAGAACTACCAATACGATACTCAGATAGAGGATTTCTTCTCCCCAAGTGCATTATTTTACATTTGGAAACATTGAACTGAAGTTTCTATTGTTTTGACCACTTATCTAATAAAGATAAATCATTCTCCATATTATCGACACCTCCTGGAACATCAACCCTATTACACACTTTTGTGTCATCAGCAAACAAGCAAACCTTCCCTACCAAGCCGTCCCTTATGTCACTTACAAACATGTTAAACAGAGCAGGACCCAGAACAGATCCTTGTGGCACCCCACTTGTAACCAGCCTCTGCTCAGAATACATTCCATTAACAACAACCCTCTGGTATTTCACACATTGGAACTTTTATTTATTTATTTATTATTTCTTACAAATATATAATAGATTTTTTTAGCATAAATAAAATATAGAACAGGTTTTTGTGATAGATTCCCTTTAATAGTAAAGCTCAGCTTAATACAGAAATTCAGAAATCTTTATCTGCCAAGCATCTGCCAAGTACATAAAACTGCACTTGCTGGGACATCAAGCTAAAGTCTGAAGTGAATTATCTTCATGCGAATTGAGTTAATAAAACTGCGTTGGATCATCCATAAAAGTCTGGACTTCATTTCCACTAGACGACCCTCAATTATTCCTACTTATATTACTACAGCCGGAGCCACTGCCTGGGGCCTATCCGTCCATCAAGGTAGGAACACCGTGACACATGCTACCAAGACATAAGTGGCCTAAACTACCCTTGGCACTCCTACATTGGGACGAGAGGAACATCACCTTAGAGGGCCCTGGAGGGGAAGGGTCGCCCCCGTAGCAACTAGCCCCCAGTTATTGCAATGCCACCAATGTCTTTTCCTTCCACTGACACCTGCACCTATCTCTAGAATGGAGCCCGTAAAGTGAAACATTTCTATGGGAGTGCCAAGACAATATGCCACCAATGTATAAGATAGACCAACCCCTTTAGACCTAAACAGACCCTGTTTTAACCCTTTCAGTACCGGAGGTTTTTTCGGTTGTGCGTTTTCGTTTTGCGCTCCCTGCCTTCAAACAGCCATAACTGTTTTATTTTTCTGTTCACATAGCTGTATGAGGGCTTGTTTTTTGCGGGACAAGTTGTACTTTCCAATGCCACCATTTAATATTGCATATGGTGTAGGGGGAAGCGGGAAAAAAATTCCAAATCGGGTGAAATTGCAAAAAAAAACGCTATTCCGCTACAGTTCTACGGGTTTCTTATTTACAACGTTCAATATTCATTAAAACTGACCAGTTAGTTTCATTCTACTGGTCAGTACGAATCCGGCGATACCTAATATGTATAGTTTTTCATGCGTTTTGATAGTGATAAAATAATTATAAAGTTGGCCTTTTTTTTGTCATATCTTGACCCCTATAACTTTTTGGTATTTATGTGTACGGAGCTGTATGGGGGCTCATTTTTTGTGGGGCGATCTGAAGTTTTTATTGATACCATTCTGGGGTGTGTATGACTTTTTGATCACTTTTTATTTAATTGTTTTTAGAAAAAAAGGGACAAAAAAACAGCGATTCGCCATTTGGACGCTTTTTTCCGCCACACAATTCGCCGTATTGGAATTTTTTTTTATATTTTAAAAGTACGGGCGTTTTCGGTCACGGTGATACCCATGATGTCTATATTTATTGTTATTTAGGTATTTATTTTTTAATTATACGGAAAGGGGGGTGATTTGAACTTTTAAATTTTTTTATTTTATATATATATTTTAACATTTTTTCAATTTTTTGTGATTATTTTAAAGCTCAAATATGAGCAAATAGATTGTGTTTTTTATTTTTTCTTTATGAGCAATGAGGGTCTTTTATTTTTGACTTAATGACCAAATTTGCTAATTTCTTATCCTGGCCTGCCATCTAGTGGCCAGAATAAGAATTGCACTTTGAAAGCTGTAAACGAGGTTTACAGCTTTCAGATCGTGTACAGACACCCCGATTGGCCACACGGGGTGATCACGGCATCTAAAGGCCTATAAAGACGCCACCGATGGCGGTAAGTACCTGCAAGTCTCTGCTGTTAGAAACAGCAGAGACTTGCCGGCCATGATGCCCGCCGCACGTGCGAGCGGGCACCATGTGTCCGCATTGCCCCAGCGCCGTACATGTACGGCGCTGGTACTCTAAGGGTTAAGAGAATAACGAGGGTGACATTAAATATGACAATCGGTTACTTCACGCAAAAAAAATAATTAAAGGTTATGTACACCTTTGAGGAATTTTTCTTATTATTGCATTTAGAGATGAGTGAATCATTCAAAATTTGCTTCGCCGCATATTCACCGAATTTCTGACAAGATTTGTATTTAAACAAACTTATTCGTCAAATCTATGCAAAAAATCGTGTATTGAACATTCCCAAATTACGTATGTACAGTCAGCGTAGTTAAAAGTACGCAATACTTAAGCATTAGCGTACAAAAGTGCGTACGAATTATTAGCGTACTATTGACGGGCGATTGCGTCATACGCACGAGGCTAGGCCGCGGCAGACAATCTTTAGAGGCAGTCCATATGAACTAGAAAAATAAGGTGCCCACTGCTGCTAGCTGTCAATAAGTGAATAATTTACTAAAAACACCGTACAATAAGTGCATAATAGGACACATTGCAGTACCAGAAAAAGAATACACACAATGGGCTAAAGTGCTGACTAGAGATGAGCCAGCACTAAAATGTTCGGGTGCTCGTTATTCGAGTTGAACTTTTCCCGATGCTCGGGTGCTCGTTTCGAATAACGAACCCCATTGAAGTCAATGGGAGACTCGAGCATTTTTGCAGGGAACCAAGGCTCTGCCTAGGGAAGGCTGGGTGAAAACCTGGAAACCTCAGAAAATGATGGAAACACCACGGAAATGGACAGGAAACAGCAGGGGCAGCATGCATGGACGCCTCTGAGGCTGCCTAATCCCACCACTACCCCAAATTCTCCTAATGGGGCATGTGTGGTGTCGATTCTTCTCAGTTTAATACCGTATACGTCCCCTATCTTGGGACCCTATATTTCATGAATTTTTCGGATACAGAAAAGGAAAAAGAGCTTGCTCCGGCCAGGGGAGTGTCTTTCCTACTGCAGCTAAGGGGACGTGTCCATGCTCTGCCTATCACAGGTCAGGAGGCAATTAAAAGAAGAACAAAAAAAAAACATCAGTACAATATCTAATACGTCCCCTATCCGGGTAAATTGTTTGGAGAGAGGGCCTGTAGGTGGGGGGCAGGCTGGGGGGAAGGAGGTTTAGCTGGAAGAGCCAGAGGAGTGCCCCCTGGGCTAGCGTGTGTGGTGGTGACAACAGCCGGATGGATTTGGAAAAACTCTAGCATCAACCGGTACGGTATCGATTCTTCTGAGTTTAATACCGTATACGTCCCCTATCTTGGGACCCTATATTTCATGGATTTTTCGACCATGGAAAAGGAAAAAGAGCTTGCTCTGGCCAAGGGAATGTCTTTCCTACTGCAGCTAAGGGGACGTGTCCATGCTCTGCCTATCACAGGTCAGGAGGAAATTAAAAGAAGAACCAAAAAAAACATCAGTACAATATCTAATACGTCCCCTATCCGGGTAAATTGTTTGGAGAGAGGGCCTGTAGGTGGGGGGCAGGCTGGGGGGAAGGAGGTTTAGCTGGAAGAGCCAGAGGAGTGCCCCCTGGGCTAGCGTGTGTGGTGGTGACAACAGCCGGATGGATTTGGAAAAACTGTAGCATCAACCGGTACGGTATCGATTCTTCTCAGTTTAAAATCGTATACGTCCCTTATCTTGGGACCATATATTTCATGGATTTTTCGACCACGGAAAAGGAAAAAGAGCTTGCTCTGGCCAGGGGAGTGTCTTTCCTACTGCAGCTAAGGGGACGTGTCCATGCTCTGCCTATCACAGGTCAGGAGGCAATTAAAAGAAGAACAAAAAAAAATCTGTACAATATCTTAATACATCCCCCTATCCGGGTAAATTGTTTGGAGAGAGGGCCTGTAGGTGGAGGGCAGGCCTGGGGGGAAGGAGGTTGAGCTGGAAG
>ONZH01021101.1:0-29515 GCA_900303285.1 Rhinella marina
CATAAATGTAGCTTATATTTTGAAGACAGAAGTTCCACCCATTACACTTTTTATTTTACTTACCTTCTACCTCTTCAATTTGCCCTGGGGGTGTTAGAGGGGCAGGTGGGCTCCTCACTGGCTGGGGCGTAGGAGGGTTAGAGGGGCTCCTCTGTGGTGCAGCAGCTGTCAAAAATCTTTAAATAATAATGGCATTACATTCAACTCAAATGAACAGTTGTAACTTCTGATGTTGATACATCTGAATAGTTTCGGGCTGGATCCCATTCCTAACCACTAGTGCTCTTATATCACTGCAGCTGCACTCCCACGTAGCTTGGATTAAAAATAACTATGATTGCACTTACTAGAAGCTGAAGGTACCGGGACTGTAGGGGATGTAGCCGTCCGGATCCGACGCTGCAGTTGGCGACGTCGTTGACGTTGCTCTGCAACATAAATCCGTACACAATTGTTACAATGACTGTTTTTAACTGTTTTTTACTAACACAACACTGTATACTACTAAGAAGATATGTTTATTATGGGTGAGAGGAGGGCCATATGATGTGGAGTGGGCATTTCATGTGAAGGGAACATAGAATATCTGGGGTGCATATTTGATGGAGGGGATTTTTTTGGGAGGGGTAGGGGGTTGGTTGAATGAATGAATGAAAAATGTCTTTGTGTCACATTCTGCAGGTACAAACACAACAAATATAAATACAGCACATACAATGCACTAGTATACCATAGCTCCAGTCCCAACCGTTCCGGATTCGGCGGGACAGTCAGGATTTTAGCGGCTGAGTCCGGGAATGGGTGGCTATGTCCCGTGGTCAGCTGTCTTTGCATCCATAGGAAGCAGAGACGGGTGACGGTAAGCAGGGAGCAGTCCCTTCACCTTCCCCGATGTCCAGTATAATGTCTCCATGTGGCTGCCCCTATACAGTATAATGTCTTCTCCTTGTGGTCCCAAGTGTTTTTTTCTTCTAAATGGGTATTTATCGCGATAAATTTCTTAATATCATTATCGTGGAAATATTTTTTAAATCGCCCACTTCAGACAAATTAGCTGCAGCATGAGCACGTCTTTGAGTCTGTGTGTAGGAGGAGGAAGCACTAACTATGAAGGGACATATATCTAAGGGTACTTTCATACTAGCGCTAAAGATCCGGCAGGCTGTACGGCCTGGAACAGCCCACCGGATTTCTCCGGATCCAGCATTTGCCTGACACAAACGGGAGAACGGCCAGCCCCATTAACAATAATGGGGGACGTTGCTGATCCGGCC
Source organism: Rhinella marina (assembly GCA_900303285.1). NCBI lineage: Eukaryota > Metazoa > Chordata > Amphibia > Anura > Bufonidae > Rhinella > Rhinella marina. Next base: position 1,275 of record ONZH01021101.1, read on the forward strand.
GCTATCCGGCAAGAACGCCGGGAATTGGCAGGACAAATACCGCGGAACAGCCTGCCGGATCACCGCCACATATGCGAAAGTAGCCTAAGGCAAGTTACTGGGAAGGGGTACGTATCTGAGAATACCTTCACTTGTTTGAGTGGAGTTAGAGGCGTATTATTATACAGTACAGTACAATACAGTAAACTAATTTTTTAACATGTTTTTACTTTTCAAATATTTTATTACTCATCCTGTCGTATCTCGTCCCAGTTCTGACTAAGCCGCTCTGGGCACTTTAATTTTAGATCCGACCATTTCCTCTGGATCTGGCCTGGGGTCCGCACACTATGAAAGCGATGGCGCAATCACCTGCTGGACAATTTGTTTTTTCCTCCCGATTGGGGTGTCGGTGTGTCCCATCGTATTCCTGGCTGTCTATCTTCCTCACCATGTATTTGAGCTCTTCAGAGCTAAAAGCGCAAGAACGCCTGCTTGCCATCTTGACAAATTGTATCTGCCTCTGAGGACTGTACGCTGCGGCCTAGCGTCATGCGTGCATTCGCAAGACTTGAATTTGTATGCAACAGCATATAGAGTAAAAGCGTATAGTAGAAATAGCGTACGCTTTATTGGACAAGGTCCTGTCGCTCCTTGCACTGTCTCTGCCTGCTCCATGCATGCTGCCCCTGGTGTTCCCTATCCATTTTCGTGGTGTTTCAATCACTTTCAGAGGCTTTCAGGTGTTTAGGCAACCTTGTGTGCGAATAACTTTGGTCCACTGCAAAAATGCTCGTATCTCCCATTGACTTCAATAGGATTCGTTATTACATACGAATATACGAATATTTTGAAAAATTTGTTCCAAATACCGAGCACACGAATATTTTAGTATTCGCTCATCTCTAATAAAAAGTGATCTACACACTCCAAAATATTATCTCAAAAAATTACAGGCATACAAATTATCCCTTATACAGCTCCATAGACATAAATATAAAAAAGTTAAGGAGTCAGAATATGGCGCTCCAAAATGTTAATTTTTTTTAGTGTTAGAACACAAGAAAAGCTATATAAGGGCTCGTGTACACTGCCTTTGATGTTTTTGAGATCGGATACAGATGCAGATAGCACAAGGTGTTGCGGCCCCATTGAAGTGAATGGGTCCACATCTGACCTGCCAAAAGTGCAGATCAGATGCGGACAAAAACAACAGTCATGTGCATGAGCCCTAAATGTGGTATTGTTGTAATCATACTGATCCAGAAAATTAAGAAAATTTCCCATTTGAGATATTTTTGCAGCTTCCCACTACATCATATGCAACTTGTTCCTCAGAAAACAAGCCCTCATAAGGCCATGTGAATGGCAAAATAAAAAAAAGTAATGGCTGCCAGAAGTCTGCTTCATCATGAAGGGGTTAACCCTTATATTTCAAAAGTATGAAATTGGTCGTGTCAGTGCAAATGGTGAAATTGGTGATTTTAATTTTTATATTTTATTTTTAAAAAATGTTTTCGTTTACCTTTTTGTTACACATATTTGCCTTAGGGGAATTCAACATGCAATTGTTAGATGATTGCAGCCTATGGGAGATTCAATGCGTCTCTATGGAGCACTGCCCTGCCCAGGGCTCCATAGGTTCTATCACTGCAGTAGTCGTGAAGCCTCTAGAAGGCTCGAGGATACCACAAAGAACGTACGGTATAATTCCCTCTCAGATGTCATCTCAATGAGGATAAAAAATGGAGATAAAATAGAGTGCTGATTCTATAAAACTAGTTTAATGGGAAAAATAAAACATAAAACAATAAAAGCTAAGTGCATAAGGAGATAAGTAACACTGCAACACATTTTAAAATAGTGCTGCTCTCTTTCTTAAGCACAACTGACCACGGCATCTGAGGGGTTAAATGTCTATAACCGGAGTTATCACCGATCACAGACATTAGTTATGGGTGTCTGCTGTGCAAAACAGCTCCCGGTATATATGGCGTCTGCTCAGAAGACCTGACTTTCACCGTACATTTACGGTCAAATCAGGTAGGGATTAAGGTCTTATTCACACGTCAGTGCTTTGGTCAGTGATTTCCATCAGTGATTGTGAGCCAAAACCATGCTTGGAGACTGCACAGAGATAAGGTATAAGGGAAAGATCTGCACCCGTTCTGTGTTTAGAGCCGCACCTGGTTTTGGCTCAAAATCGTCACATGAATAAGGCCTAAATTAAAGTTTTTATTATGATTGGCTTTACAGCTAGAAAATGTAAATCTTGCATATACTGTATGTAAAATTTTTTAAATACTTTTTCATTTCATTTTCAATAAGTTTCTGCTTTTTGTTACTACCTGAAAACTTAACAGTTCTACAGTTCTTATAATTATGTATCTGTACTTTTAATTTTTAATATTTCCCAATATATCAGACTTTTAGTGTGACCTAATACACTGTTGTGAAAGGGCTGTGATCTAATTTGCTTATTAACACCTTAATGCTTCCTGCAGTTAGGCAAGTATTTGGTATTCAAATGTTAATCAGACATTTTGGATGTTCAGGCATTAATGAGCTGAGCTGCAGGGTGTTTTAACATACATAAGCCATAATTAGAATAAGGATAAAGCTGTAAGAAGATCTCTTTCTCTCTCTGCAAAATAAAAATGAACCGAAAAAAGTGGAATTAAAAAGGAAAAGATGTTGTGAAAATACATTAGATATTTTGTATATAGATTTTGTATATACTGGCTCACATTAACCCCTTTTGTCGTGTAATATTAAAGTGCTCCATTATGTACTGTAAAAATGCTGTAATAATCTAAGAAGGTAGTAGTTCCCCCTAACTATCAGGACCATGGTCTACAACTCAGTGTCCACCATAGATTGTAAGCTCTTGGGAGCAGGGCCCTCATTCTCTTGTACTAATTATTGACTTGTCTGTTGCTATGTTATTTATGACTAGAGATGAGCGAGCACTAAAATGCTCGGGTGCTCGTTATTCGAGACAAACTTTTCCCGATGCTCGGGTGCTGGTTTCGAGTGACGAACCCCATTGAAGTCAATGGGAGACTCGAGCATTTTTGCAGGGGACCAAGGCTCTGTCTAGGGAAGGCTGGGTGAAAACCTGGAAACATCAGAAAATGATGGAAACACCACGGAAATGGACAGGAAACAGCAGGGGCAGCATGCATGGATGCAGCTTGGTGGTTAACAGGACAACAGCCAACAAGTTAGACTGAGGTAGCAGGAGGTGAAGCACGGATGGTAAATCGAAGGTGGAGGAGGAGGGGTTGGAGGAAGTGGCATAGTAATTCTGAGAAACCGTGAACAAGGTAGGCCCCGCAATCCTCCAAGTGGGCAGTACATGAGCGGCCCCTGGGTCAGACTCGGTCAGAGTGACCGAGCTACACGACAGTAGCAGGTAGAGCACATTAAAAATTTAGCGTGGCCCTATATGGCTGCGACAAAACATTGATCGAGCTACACAACGGTAGCAGGTAGAGCACATAAAAAATTTAGCATGGCCCTGTATGTGGACATTGAGGGCTTGTGCATGTAGATGGGTTGAACTTTTTTTCTGCTTGCGCTCCAACGTCTGCTGTAATGACAGCTGAACGTTGCACAGGGAAACATTGGTGGACAGTGTGGAGGATCATGGAGGTGAAGGGGTGGTTTTACGGCGGGAGGCGCTCGTGCCGGGGTCCTGGGCTGGGGGTTGACTCGCAGAGGCAGCAAGTGACACAGGGGAAGGAGCAGTGGTGGGACCCGCATGAGGGGAATGGACGGCCTTGGTTCCATAGTGTTTAGCACTCGTATATCTGCGCATGCTGGTGGTGGTTAGGCTGGTAGTGGTGGAACCCCCACTTAAAAATTTGGCATCAACTGGTACGGCTGTCAACATTGAGCTCGAACTAGTGGGGCATGTGTGGTATTGATTCTTCTCAGTTTAAAATCATATACGTCCCCTATCTTGGGAACATATATTTCATGGATTTTTCGAACACGGAAAAGGAAAAAGAGCTTTCTCTGGCCAGGGGAGTGTCTTTTCTACTGCAGCTAAGGGGACGTGTCCATGCTCTGCCTATCACAGGTCAGGAGCCAATTAAAAGAGGAACCAAAAAAAATCAGTATAATATCTAATACGTCCCCTATTCAGGGTAAATTGTTTGGAGAGAGGGCCTGAAGGTGGGGGGCAGGCTGGGGGGAAGGAGGTTGAGCTGGAAGAGCCAGAGGAGTGCCCCCTTGGCTAGCGTGTGTGGTGGTGACAACAGCCTGATGGAGTTCGAATGACGACGCAGGACCCCAACTTAAAAATTTAGCAGCAACCGGTACAGTTGTCAACTATGAGCTTGATCAAGTGTGGTATGTGTTCTATGTATTCTTCTCAGTTTAATACCGTATATGGCACCTATCCGGAAAAATAGTTTGGAGAGAGAGAAAGAGAGGAAAAAGACGTATTTTTAAAAGTGACGTTCAGTATAGATCAGTTAAAGAGAAAGAAAGGATTTTATGAAATTGATTTGTATCACTGAGAGCAAAAGAACCTATTTTATTACGTGACGTGCAGTATAGATCACTTGGAGATAAGGGGAACAAAGGGGAATGTGCAGATTTGGGCTGCTATAGTGCAAACCACTATGGTGATGACAACAGAGTGAGCGAGTGACACTGCGGAAACAGGCGAACCACATAAACATTTTTTGTGGCCCTGTATGGCAGCGGTGACAACAGAGTGACTGAGTTAGTATGCGGTAGCTGGTGAAGCACCCAAAAATTTAGCCTGACACAGCATGGCGGTTACACCACCAATGACTTTGTCCGACTGAGAATGCAGTGAAATGGCTTTTGTTGAGCCTCCAAAATTTTTTTTCTTTTCGGAGTACATAAAGTCTGCCCTCAGCAAAATTTTTTTTTTTAAATGTCGGTACTTGCGCCTCCTGAAAAATTGTTTTGGACTGTCTGTTTGACGCTCCTGAAACATTGTTTTATACTGTCTGTAGTTGACACTGCGGAAAAATTGTTTGGAGAGAGGGCCTGTAGGGGGCCCTCCGGAAAAATTGTTTAGAGAGAGGGCCTGTAGGTGGAACTCCGGAAAAATTGTTTGGAGAGAGGGCCTGTAGGTGGCCCTCCGGAAAAATTGTTTGGAGAGAGGGCCTGTAGGTGGACCTCCGGAAAAATTGTTTGGAGAGAGGGCCTGTAGGTGGACCTCCGGAAAAATTGTTTGGAGAGAGGACCTGTAGGGGGCCCTCCGGAAAAATTGTTTAAAGATAAGGCCTGTAGGTGGACCTCCAGAAAAATTATTTAGAGAGAGGGCCTGTAGGTGGACCCCTGGAAAAATTGTTTGAAGAGAGGGCCTGTGGGGGGCCCTCCTGAAAAATTGTGGTAAAAGAGTGCCAGTTGGACCTCTAAAAAATGGCGTTTTTCTGGTCAGCGTTAGGCAAAGACGACAAGGAGGAGGAGGAGGAGGAGTAGGAGGAGTAGAAAAGAGGAATCGGATACATAAGTAATGTAAATCTTTAGCTGCTTTCCCCCGGAGGAGATTTGAATTCCGGTGAAATCCAGGCTTTGTTCATTTTAATAAGCGTCAGCCTGTCAGCGCTGTCAGTTGACAGGCGTGTACCCTTATTGGTGATGATGCCACCAGCTGCACTGAATACCCGCTCTGACAACACGCTAGCGGCAGGGTAGGCCAGCACCTCCAAGGCGTACAGCACCAGTTCAGGCCACGTGTCCAGCTTTGAAACCCAGTAGTTGTATGGAGAAGAGTGATCGGTCCGGACGTTGGTATGGTCAGCTAGGTACTCCCTCACCATCTTTCTGTACAGCTCCCCCCTACTCTGCCTAGGCTGGGGACAGGTGACAGTGTCTTGCTGGGGTGACATAAAACTGGCAAAGGCCTTGGAGAGTGTTCCCTGCCAGTGCTGGACAAGCTGCCTGCTCGCCTCCTCTCCCCCGCTACTTGCCCACAGAACCATGCCCTCTGCCGCTAGCGGCGTCAGATGGGAAGGATTGTTTCAGCTTGTGCACCAGGGCCTGTTGATATTGATTCACTCTCATACTCCTTTCCTCTACAGGGATGAGAGTGGAAAGGTTCTGCTTGTACCGTGGGTCCAGGAGAGTGAACACCCAGTAATCGGTGTTTGAAAAAATGCTTCTAACGTGAGGGTCACGGGATAGGCAGCCTAACATGAAGTCTGCCATGTGCGCCAGAGTCCCAACACGCAAGAATTCCCTCTCCTCACTGGCATGACTCTCCATTCCCTCCTCCTTCTCTTCCTCCAAGTCCTCCTCTTCAGCCCATACACGCTCAAGAGTTAAGAAGAACTGAGCACTGGTACCCTCTTCTGTCTCGCTGACATTCTCCTACTCTTCTTCCTCATCCTCATCCCCCTCCTCCGATACGCGCTGAGAAACAGACCAGAGGGTGCTCTGGCTATCAAGCGACGTATCTTCCTCCACCGTCTCTTGTGACAAGCGCAAAGCATCCGACTTGATGCTGAGCAGTGAGTTTTTCAACAGGCAAAGCAGCGGGATGGTGAGGCTGATAATGGCGGCATCGCCGCTGACCATCTGTGTTGACTTCTCAAAGTTGCTCAACACCTGGCAGATATCAGACATCCACGTCCACTCCTCATTGTAGACTTGAGGAATCTGACTGACCTGACTACCAGTTCTGGTGGAAGTTGACATCTGGCAGACTACAATCGCTCTGCGCTGCTGGTAAACTCTGGATAACATGTTTAATGTCGAATTCCATCTTGTGGGCACGTCGCACAACAGTCGGTGAGCGGGCAGTTGTAGGCGGCGCTGCGCTGCCCTGAGAGTGGCAGCATCTGTGGTCGACTTGTGGAAATGCGCACAGATGCGGCGCACCTTGGTGAGCAAATCAGACAGATTGGGGTATGTTTTGAGGAACCGCTGAACTATTAGATTGAACACGTTGGCCAGGCATGGCACATGTGTCAGTCTTCCGAGTTGCAGAGCCGCCACCTGGTTACGCCCGTTGTCACACACAACCATGCCTGGCTTGAGGTTCAGCGGTGCCAGCCACACATCAGTCTGCGCCATGATGCCCTGTAACAGCTCTTGGGCAATGTGCCTTTTGTCACCTAAGCTCAGCAGTTTGAGCACCGCCTGCTGCGCCTAGAGTTACCGACTGAAGGTGCCGTGCCCACGGATGGTAATTCGGAGGAGGAGGTGGAGGAGGAGGAGGGGTCGGAGGAGGAGGCATAGTACGTCTGAGAGACCGTGACCGAGGTAGGCCCCGCAATCCTCGGTGTGGGCAGTACATGAGCGGCCTCAGGGTCAGTCTCGGTCCCAGCCTACACCAAGTTAACCCAATGTGCCGTCAGTGAGATATAGTGTCCCTGCCCGGCAGCACTTTTCCACGTGTCCGTGGTTAGGTGGACCTTCTCAGAAACAGCATTGATCAGGGCACGGATGATGTTCTGTGACACGTGCTGGTGTAGGGCTGGGACGGCACATCGAGAAAAATAGTGGCGGCTGGGGACAGAATACCGAGGGGCAGCCACCGCCATGAGATTGCGAAAGGCCTTGGGCTCTACCAGCCTATAGGGCAGCATCTCCGGGCTCAAGAATTTGGAAATATGGATGTTGAGGGCTTGGGCATGTGGGTGGGTTGGAACTGTATTTCCTCTTGCGCTCCAGTGTCTGCTGTAAAGACAGCTGAACGCTGCGCTGGGACACATCGGTGGACGCTGTGGAGGATCACGGAGGCGAAGGTGTGGTTTTCCGGCGGGAGGCGCTCATGCCGGGGTCCTGGGCAGGGGGTTGACTAGCAGAGACAGCGAGTGACACAGGGGAAGGAGCAGTGGTGTGACCCGCAGGAGGTGAACGGCCATTGGTTCCATTGAGTGGGGTGTTTAGCACTCATATGCCTGCGCATGCTGATGGTGGTTAGGCTAGTAGTGGTGGCACCCCTGCTGATCCTGGTGTGGCACAGGTTGCACACCACAGTCCGTCGGTCATCCTCACTTTCTTTAAAGAACCTCCAGACTTGCGAACATCTAGGCCTCGCCACGGGAGCTTCACTACGTGAAACAGTTGCTGCTGATGCACCAGCTCTGGCCCTGCTTCTCCCCTGCCACACCACTGCCTCTTCCAACCTGTTCTGGTGCAGCACTCGCCTCCGCCTCAGAAGCACTGCCTTCACTAGGCTTATCAACCCAGCTTCGGTCAGTCACCTCGTCATCCTCCGATTCCTCAGTCTGCTCCCCCCTCAGACTTCCTGCCCTGACAACAACTTCACCACTGTCTGACAACCGTGTCAACATTGTCATCATCATCATCATCACCCACAGACTGCGACAGTTGGAAAACTTGGGCATCGGGAAAGAGGTCAGCAGCAACCTGAGAAGTGGTTTGTGACTCTGGGAAGGGTCCAGAAAACAGTTCCTGAGAGTATGCCGGATCGCATTCCAAATTTTCCTGGGAGGGGGCAGACTGGGGGGAAGGAGGTTGAGGTGGAGGAGCCAGAGGAGTGCTCCCTTCGGTAACGTGGGTGGACTGCGTGGAAGACTGACTGGTGGACAAATTACTTGAAGCATTGTCCGCAATCCACGACATCAGCTGTTCGCACTGTTGTGGTTTTAACAGTCCTCTACCACGTGTCCCTGTAAGTTGAGACATGAAGCTAGGGAGTGTAGGTCAATGCACAACTTCCCTACCTTCAAACGTGCCCTAAAAACACATCTGTTCAGGCAGGCTTATCAAGCTTCCTAAAATGACCTTTCCCTAACTAAAACGCTCCCCCACCAACTCCTCTGGCCTGAACTCGATCCTCTAATAGTCCCAAATCCAAAGTAGATCGGCCGGCACCACACCTTTCACTACAATTACGGCTCGAATCCTGCGTATCACAATCAACCACCTTATGTGTCACCCCCAATTCCTCATAGATGCGAGCCGGGCCCTCACTCCTAGTGTTTCAGTTGTATATTAGCTAGTCATTTTGTATTGTACAAGAACCCTATGATTTTGCAACAAATATGGTGGCGCTATATAAATAAATATTATTATTATTATTATAGTGTAGCTTTGCGGCGTTCCCCTGCTCCCTCATCAGCAGGTACTGTCTCACCCTGCCCAGGACCACGGCCTCTGCCCCCTGCAGTAATTGAATGCCCTCGTCCTCGACCCTTAGCCCTGGGGTTCAACATTTCTGTATATAAGTGTATGATCTAAAAAATAAAAAAAAATGGGCCTGCTGTTCTGAAACCCACAAACTTGTTCAATCTGAACAAGAAAATATATAGGTGGATAAGTTAGAGCAAAATTACGTATGTTATTACGTACCGTGCAGTATGGAGCAATTACACTGATAGATTAGGCAGACTTGGTCTGCTTAATTGCAACCCAGACAAATGTCGCACAGAGATTTTTGTAATGTAGCTGTATAACTGAGAGCAAAAGACCTTTTTTACTGACGTGACGTACAGAATGGGTCACCTGGACAGAAAATACGGATTGTGGTGACTGGACAGCTGAACTGTGACACACAGAATGGTTCCACACAGCTGTATGAAATGGATTTGTATCACTGAGATAAAATAACAAAAAAACTTTTTTTTATATATATATTTTTTTAAAATATTTTTTCTTATATATTTTTTTTTTTAACGTAACGTGCAGAAACTATCAGAGAGCAAACTCAGCCCCTGCTGACTGTGGCTATTTTGACTACAACCCAGACAAATGTCGCACAGAGATTTTTGTAATGTAGCTGTATCAGTGAGAGCAAAAGACCTTTTTTAATGACGTGACGTACAGAATGTGTCACCTGGAAAGAAAATACGAATTGTGGTTTGTATATAAGTGGATAAGTTAGAGCTAAATTACGTATGTTATTATGTACCGTGCAGTATGGAGCAATTACACTGATAGATTAGGCAGACTTGGTCTGCTTAATTGCAACCCAGACAAATGTCGCACAGAGATTTTTGTAACATAGCTGTATAAGTGAGAGCAAAAGACCTTTTTTCACTGACGTGACGTACAGAATGGGTCACCTGAACAGAAAATACGGATTGTGGTGACTGGACAGCTGAACTGTGACACACAGAATGGTTCCACACAGCTGTATGAAATGGATTTGTATCACTGAGATAAAATAACAAAAAAACTTTTTTTTTATATATATATTTTTTAAAATATTTTTTCTTATATATTTTTTTTTTTTAACGTAACGTGCAGAAACTATCAGAGAGCAAACTCAGCCCCTGCTGACTGTGGCTATTTTGACTACAACCCAGACAAATGTCGCACAGAGATTTTTGTAATGTAGCTGTATCAGTGAGAGCAAAAGACCTTTTTTAATGACGTGACGTACAGAATGTGTCACCTGGAAAGAAAATACGAATTGTGGTTTGTATATAAGTGGATAAGTTAGAGCTAAATTACGTATGTTATTATGTACCGTGCAGTATGGAGCAATTACACTGATAGATTAGGCAGACTTGGTCTGCTTAATTGCAACCCAGACAAATGTCGCACAGAGATTTTTGTAACATAGCTGTATAAGTGAGAGCAAAAGACCTTTTTTCACTGACGTGACGTACAGAATGGGTCACCTGAACAGAAAATACGGATTGTGGTGACTGGACAGCTGAACTGTGACACACAGAATGGTTCCACACAGCTGTATGAAATGGATTTGTATCACTGAGATAAAACAACAAAAAACGATTTTTTTATATATATATATTTTTTAAAATATTTTTTTCTTATATATATATTTTTTTTAACGTGACGTGCAGAAACTATCAGAGAGCAAACTCAGCCCCTGCTGACTGTGGCTATTTTGACTACAACCCAGACAAATGTCGCACAGAGATTTTTGTAATGTAGCTGTATCAGTGAGAGCAAAAGACCTTTTTTAATGACGTGACGTACAGAATGTGTCACCTGGACAGAAAATACGGATTGTGGTTTGTATATAAGTGGATAAGTTAGAGCTAAATTACGTATGTTATTATGTACCTTGCAGTATAGAGCAATTACACTGAAACTATTAGATTAGGCAGACTTGGTCTGCTTAATTGCAACCCAGACAAATGTCGCACAGAGATTTTTGTAACTTAGCTGTATAAGTGAGAGCAAAAGACCTTTTTTTACTGACGTGACGTACAGAATGGGTCACCTGGACAGAAAATACGGATTGTGGTGACTGAACAGCTGAACTGTGACACACAGAATGGTTACACACAGCTGTGTGAAATGGATTTGTATCACTGAGATAAAACAACAAAAAAACTATTTTTTTATATATTTTTTTTTATATTTTTTATTTATTTATTTATTTTTTTATCGTGACGTGCAGAAACTATCAGAGAGCAAACTCAGCCCCTGCTGACTGTGGATATTTTGACTGCAACCCAGACAAATGTTGCACAGAGATTTTTGTAATGTAGCTGTATCAGTGAAAGCAAAAGACCGTATTTGATTACGTGACGTACAGTATGGGTCACCTGGACAGAAAATACGGATTGTGGTTTGTGGTGAGTGGACAGCTGAACTGTGACACACAGAATGGTTCTACGCTGCTGTATGAAATGGATTTGCATCACTGAGATAAAACAATAAAAAAAGGGTTATATATCGCGATAGCTGCACTACTAGTGCCAGCCAGCCCAGCCAGGAGACAAAAAAAAATGTCTTGTAGCCCTTAGAAGGGCTGTTGGGTTCTTTTAAGATCACTCCTGCCTAACAGAGAACTATATCCAGGCCCTAACACTCTCCCTGAAACGCAGCAGCTCTGTCCCTAACAACATCCAGACAGCATCTGAGCCGAGCACCGCGGGCAGTCACTAGTATATTCCAGGGTCACCTGATTAGGCCAGCCAACCCCTGCTATCGACATGTAAGGGCCCCACGTGATGCTGGGTGTACCGCAGAGTCTCCTGGCTTGTGATTGGCTGAGTTTATAGGCGCCAAAAATGCAAAATGCGGAAGATGCCATTTCCTCGAGCATGGCGAGATACTCGTCCGAGCAGCGAGCACTTACAAGTACCATAATACTCGAACGAGCACCAAGCTCGGACGAGCATGCTCGCTCATCTCTATTTATGACTATTTGTACATGAACCCCTAAATTATAAAGCGCGTCACAATATGTTTGCGCTATATACAAAAAGATTATTATTATTATATCACAGGTCATACCATATGTCAGGTGCTCTGACTCCACAAGGCCTTAGCATAGCCTGTCTTTACTTTAAACCGGGAGCCCTGTTTGAAGAGCTCAGCCCATATTCACATGAGATCTTCAGCTGGCTGCTAACTAAGCCTCATTATCAGTCTGAGGAGCAGAAGAAAAACCCAACTTCAACAGACCTTTCTTCCTCATCCAGCTTTCCCACCATTTTAGTGGCCCCTATGCCAATGTCATTTTATAAGGAGATCACTGCTGAACAGACCAAGACGTGTAGCGATGCCACCTTTCCCAACAAAAAATACACGCCAAAGGGGATATTGTTGTGGAGCTGGCTTAACATGGGGTGTTTAGTCGCTATCATGCTGTGGCTCCCGATAATATTAATGCCCCCATTAGTGCCACCCAGAATTAATAATGCCCCATTAGTGCCCTCAGTAATAGTAATGCCCCCATTCGCACCACCAGAGTTAATAATGTCCAAATTAGTGCCCCCCAGTAATAGTAATGCCTCCATCAGTGCACCCCACAATTAATGCCCCCAGTAAGAGTAATGGATCCATTAGTGCCCCCCAGGAAGAATAATTCCCCCATTAATGCCCCCAGGAAGAATAATGCCCCCATTTGTGCCCCCAGGAAGAATAATGCCCCATTAGTGCCCCCAGTTAGAATGATGCCCCTATTAGTGTCCCCCTGTTAGAATAATGCCCCCAGTTATAATAATTCCCCCCATTAGTGCCCCTTGTTAGAATAATGCCCCTTTAGTTCCCCCCAGTTAGAATAATATCCCCATTAGTACCCGCCAGTTAGAATAATGCCCCCTTCTCTGTTTCTGCAAAAAAAAGCACTTACAAGTACCTCTTCCATTTGCTCGTGCCAATTTGAATGCCCCCTGCTGACTGGAAGCTCAGGACAGGACAGCCCTGTGCTCCAGTGTGATGTCTCACAGGTCCTGTCCTGAGCATCCAGTGAGCTGCGCGAGCAAATGGAGGAAGTTTTTTTTTTTTTTTTAAATTAACACAAGTGTGTGGAGGTACAGGCTGCATTAATGAGCTCTCTGCAATGGAATTGCTCATTAGTAGCAGTCTGTTAGGAAAATATTGGCAATAAACATTTACCGGCAACATTGCCAGTAGAAAAAAATTACCAGCATTGGCAGGGCCACTAAAATACTGGCCTTGCCGGTGAGATATCGGCCAGGTGGCAACCCTAAAGATGTGGTGCCGATTATTAGGCTTAGTGGTCAGTATGAAAATTTTTTAGGATTAATTTTTTGATGACATGCAAAATTAAAAATAACTACGAAAAATTATTTGAAAGTATGTTTAACATAAAAACTTGATTTAAACAATAGGCCATTTTCTGATGACATATTCCCTTTAGGGCTCATGCACACGACTGTATGTATTTTGCGGTCCGCAAAAAATGTATGTACAAAAAATATGGATGATGTCCGTGTGCATTCCGTATTTTGTTGAACGGAAGAGCTGGCCCCTAATAGAACAGTACTACCCTTGTCCATAATGCAGACAATAATAGGACATGTTCTATTTTTTTGTGGAACAGAAATACGGGCATACGGAAACAGAATGCACACGGAGTAACTCAAGTTTTTTTTGCGGACCCATTGAAATGAATGATTCCGCATATGGTCCACAAAAACAGAATGTACCAGAAAGAAAATATGTTTGTGTGCATGAGCCCTTAAAGGGAGTCTGTCGCTTCTTTTTCACCAATATATCTAAGAGCACTGCCCCATAGAAGATTCCAGACACATCCCAAACATACCTGTGTGTGCTTTGTGTCTGTATTCCATGTCTAGAAAAAGCACTTTTATTCTGCTTGAAAACATCTCCTAAGTGCCCAAAGCACCAGAACAACAGCATTATATCCACTATATCAGAAGATATAGCCGTTAGAAATCGAGTCTGGGGTAGAGGCTATTTTTACTTCCAATTTCATCTGGGCACTTGGAAGCTGTTTTTCAGCAGAATAAGGCTACTTTCACAAGACCGTTGTGTTTGCGGTCCACAAATTGCAGATCCGCAAAAAAAAAAAAACGGATGACGTACATATGGCATCTGTTTTTTGCAGATCCATTGTAACAATGCCTATCCTTGTCCACAAAATGGAAAAGAATAGGACATGTTCTATTTTTTTTGCGGGCTATGGAACGGACATACAGATGCGGACAGCACACAGTGTGCTGTCTGTATTTTTTGCGGACTTATAGAAATGAATGGGTCCACATTTTATCAGCAAAAAATGCGGATCGGAGCCCGCAAAAAATGCTGTCGTGTGAAAGAGGCCTAAAAGTGCTTTTCCTGGACATGGAATACAGACACATAGTGCACACAGGTATGCTTGGAAAGCGTTTGCAATCTTCTATGGGGCAGTGTTGTTAGTTATATTGGTGAAAATGAGGTGGTGACATACTCTCTTTATTACTCAACTCTGCTGATGTGTGAAAAGTAAAACAAAAATTCATTGAATAGATCAGGCTGTTTAGACAATATAATTATTATTTATTTTATCAAGAAGTTTAATAAAAGTTACATTTTAAAATCATTTACTTAATACAGAGCATTTATGACTTATCTATTTAATTTTGGTGAACTTATTGGTTGGCTCATTTTGGGCCACACTTTTGGTACGTCTTAAGCTGGACTGCTCACCCATCTAGCCTTTCCTGCTAAGCCATTCTCTCTTGTTATTAATATATGCTGTCCACATTTTCTGCAGAGAGCACATGTTCCCATTGATATTAATGTGTCTGTTCATATTTCAGTATTTTATTAATGACAGATGGGTCAGTGAAAAAATCACGGAGACATGCACTACTTTGGTCCAACATGTGAACCAAACAGGTCTATTACAGTCTATGGGTCCATGAAAAAAACAGAGGTAACATATATGGCATCCATGCTGTGTTCATGTTTGGTCCGTTTTCACTGATCACCAATACCAGGTGCTTTGGAAATTAATTTTCAGCTGAGCAGTGTCTATGGAATACTGATAACACACAGAGGCCAAAAATGGACACATGGACAAAACACGGATCCTTCCTGGACTGATGGACTGATTTTTTCACAGATGTCAAACGGACACGGAAATGTGAACGAGGCCTCAGTGCTTTTGTCTTCCACACAGTTTCAGTTTATTGTTTGGTGTTATTGGATTTATCTAAAACAGCATAAACATGATTACTAAACCAATACACAGGGTAGTGCAAACAAGTATATGTGAGTGATAATGAATTTAAACCTAAATCCAATCCCATTTATTTCCGTCTCCATATGTTTTAAACCAATTTTTTGGGGGGAGTTGTTAGATTTAATAAAATCAGCATATATGTGATTAGTACTTCAATACACGTTAGCACACAAATTATATGTGAGGCCCACAAACATCAGGGCTACAGAAGGGTTTCCAACGAATTACCCAGAGCCGGAATAAAGGTAGTAACAGCAGTAGGTATCCTGTCAGAAGTAATAGTGGTAGGCTGCATTTGTTCCTGCTGGCTTCAGAAAGGTGCAACATTATCATTCAGGAGAAAGAGGATGAGATTGTGAAGTGGATGGCTCACTCTTCCTCTCAGTCGCAGCAGGATGACGTGGAGGAGACTTCAGAGTCTTATACCGTGCCGTGGAACCAAGGGTCACAGCGTTCCTCCTGAAACTTCTCCTTGTAGCCCCAGAGAAGGCTTTCAGTGGAGTTGTTCTGCCCTCACTTCCTCTTCCTAGTGGGGTGCCTTCCTATTTCCTAGGAAGTGGTGATAAAACCCCACCACGCCCTACGGAAGATAGTCAAGAGAGTCTCCTTGTTGACGACTTGTGTGAGAGCCGTTAATGGTTGGGCTGCTCTGAAGAGGAGTTTGGGGAGGAGGCTGGGGACACCATGCATAGCTGTGTTGATGGTCATGGCAATAGTGGCACCTGTAGCCACAGTACTGGCAGTGGTGGCAGTGGAGAACAGCAGCAGGGAACATCGTCGCTGGCACTATCCTCCTTCCTATCAAATGTGTCAAGTCAAGCATTGCCACGCTGGGTTGGTGCTGATTGGCCTGGTCGAGAGTAGCATTTTGTAAAGTACATCAAGCAGCAGACATTCCGCTGGCTGCCACCCTGCCGACTCCAACTGGGCAAGGTGTTCAGCAACAATGGGTGCAACATCCTGGCTGCTCTGAACCTGGGGGAAATAATACAAGCTCCCTCCATGGCCTTTAAAAAAAACTACTGGCTTGTGCAAGGTGCTGGCAATGTCCAGGAGATTGTCCCTTTTTCATCCATTCTCATATAGTGAGGAATGCTCTCCTGGACTTGCAGAGCAAATGGTCTGTAGCAACACCGCCTAATCCGCGACATTCCAACTCACTGGAATTCAACATTGCACAAGCTTGAGCATCTGTACGAGCAGCAGAAAGCCGTGAATGATTTTGTCATGCACCAGCAGGGAGCATGTATTTTTTCCAGGTCGGGTGGTGGCAGCTCATGCCATTCATACTGTCTTTGGAGGAGAAAAAAGAACAGCTAATGTATCTTTCTGTCTGCCCTGTGGCTGTTAGGGACCCAGAATGAGAATTTCCCATGGAAGAGAAGGTGCTGCCACTGGAGAAGGAAGAGGAGTTGGAGGTGAAGGAGCAAGAGTTTGATGATGATGGCGACAACAGCTAAAACACACAATCATCTCAGTGTGAGTAGTGTCGGAAAGAACTGCCTCTTCTGGCACACTGGCAAGATGGCGACCTGTAGAATTGCGTACGCGGTGACAGGCCGATCGGTGACATCAAGCTGTCTGATGATTACTGGATAGTCATGGTCTTAGACCCTCGCTATGAAAGCAAAATGGGGAGATTTCCTGCAGAGTTTTCCTGCAGGGCGCATACCCTGTTCCTTGACCAAATGGATTTCTGGGCAGGTGGACTGGAACAGTGGTCTGAACTGGCACAGCATGCTCTCTTTCTTCTACTGTGCAGAACCTCCAGTCTCATGTCATTTTCAGTGCCGCGGGGGGAGTGATGACATCCAAATGGACCAAGTTGTCAGTGTCCAAAACATCACTTTTTTCAAAATGAAGCCTGAATTTAGTAGGATTTTTACACAATGAATAGATCTTGCCTTGCTGATGGTGCCCCATCTTGCTACTCTTGCTGCCTGCCTGACTCCATCATGCCACTGCTGAAGCCTGCCAATCATCATGTTCTTTACATCTGCTGCTTTCTCCATCAAGCCCCTGCTGCCATCATGCCACTTCTGCAGCCTGCCAACCATCATGTGAGACTACCATCATTTTATAGACAATCATTTTTTATATATCATACATAAATGGGACTTGCATTATTATTTTTATTATTGTCATTTAGCTGCATTATTACTGTTTTGCTCCTAAAATTCTAAATTTTAATTTTTATTATTTTGTTAGTATTTTGTAAATCCACTTTTAACTTTCAACACTGCCTGAATCCTTCTGGGCATGCTCTTGATCAGATTTAAGGATGTCTCAACCGAAGTCTGTTCCCAGGTCTCTTCTACACGTTCCCAATGTTGGTGCATACTGGTCGACTCACTGGGGTATGAATACAGCTTTTTTTTCAACTCTACCCACAAGTGTTTGATTGGACTGAGGTCTGGGGACTGTCATTGAACCAATTCTTCAATAATCTCGATGTATGCTTCGGGTCATTGTCGTGCTGGAACACTATGTTGTCCTTTTCATACCCAGAGTACTCGAGTGTACAAACTCGTTTTGTAGGAAACTCACATATAGCTCAACATTGAGGCCACCATCAATCCTGGTCAAGTATCTAATGCCTTTGGCTGTTAAACAACCCCATACGATCAGGCTTCATACACCAAACTTGACAGTTCCTTCAATTTCTCGATCTGTTAGCCGCCTTTTCACTTGTTTCCAGACCCATTTTCACGCATCAGAGCCCAGTCTATTGACTTTCATCTCACCACTCCAAATCACCCGTTTCCACCCGTTTTCGAGCCAATGCTTCTTATGACGATATTGAAGTCAAGACTTCACCTTTTTTTTTGTGCCACCATTCCAGGCTTGTGTAATACGCCTCACACGGTGCTAGCATGATGTCTGTGATCTCACTATTACAAGGCATACGAGCCAACTCCATTGCCATGTTTGTTGCGCTTGAACTAATAGACCTTGTGATGAGCTGACTTGTTGACTCCGATATTTTGCCTGGACATCCACCTCTTGGCTTTCAAATGGATGGACGGACTTCATTTTGTTTTCTTCTAAATGTCACTCCCATGATGCAGTTTGGCAATTTTCTTAGCCAAGATATTGCTATGGATGAGCTGGATGATGCTGTTTCTCTTTTCCTGGGAAATCATGGCTGGTTCTCGATTCAAACCAATGACCTTTTACTTGGGAATCAACCTAATAACACACTGAGCTATTAGGGAATGTGAGAACAGGTTGTATTTTGCAATATACAAGAAGAAAAAGATTGTTCCACCACCAGGACAAAATA
The DNA here is from genome assembly GCA_900303285.1 of Rhinella marina. Taxonomy (NCBI): domain Eukaryota; kingdom Metazoa; phylum Chordata; class Amphibia; order Anura; family Bufonidae; genus Rhinella; species Rhinella marina. The sequence goes on from ONZH01021101.1 coordinate 19,913, forward strand.
GTAACAGTGCAGTTACATGACAAGACTCTGCATAACTAATCATATGCTAAATAGTTGCAATAGTTGTTTATGCATGAGATTATTGTCTATAAAATGATGGCAGTCTGACATTTGAAGCTGTAGTGGATGGGGAGATATGGAGCCTGTAAGTAAAAAGTTCAAAACATTGGTATCCTTTTGCTTGTCGGTGTATATCTGTGATTTTTAGCAGTTTTTTCATTTATTAGCTGCATTTCCTATTTGCAGTTGTCCTAGATCTGGCGGGTGGAAACTAGCTGCCATCCACTGCAAACAGAAAGTAGATGAGAATCTGCTTCCTAACTTTCTCTTAATCGGAAGCACCCCGAAAACATGGAGGACATTATAGAGAAGTACTAACCTGTGTGAATGTAAAAAAAGCACTTCGGCTGAGATAGAAACTTCCTCTTTAGCTGCAGCAGTCCCTTTGGTATCTCTGGTAGAGATTCAGCTCTTGCTCAGCCCCCCCCCCCCATAGACTTGTGTTGACATTTGTAAAACAAATACATCTGATAGCAGGAGAACTAGACATTTCTCTCTGATATAATAAAGTCTCTTATAGTCCTGGTACTATTGATATATGCAAAGTTGGGTGAAAAGTTAGAAGTTAGTTACTATTTAACTCATTATAGTAGTTAGGTAGACTGTTATATGCGTAGGTCAGTGATTTTGGTAACTGTCATTTCTGTTTAAGACCTAAGACAAAAAAGGCACTAGGCCATAAAACTGTATGATAATGGAATTAAATCTCCTGCAGACAATGTAATTGAACCTTTATTTGGATTTACCTGGATCCAAGATACAATCCTGCTCAAAAAGGAGAGTAAATTTGAGTATATGTACACACAGCACGATGCTATACTTCAGACCTTTTCTTTATTGTACAAATGTTTAGTTAATGCTTAGTTTATGGCAAGGGAATTGCAGTTCCTGACTGCTGCTGAACGTTTCCTATTATTTTTAAACACATTTCCATTTTTCTGCTTCCACCCTATGCTTTGGAAAATTAGCGATATTGCCATATTGATATTCATGTCAGAATCTGCAGCACCTCCATCCTCTGACTCCAGTGGCAAATATCTGTGTTGAATGTGCTGCATTTTTTGCCTTTTATCTCTATTGTTACTTTCTAAGAATAAAGAATTTATCTCAAAACATTTTATATTCAATAGGAATGTAACTACTGTAAAATGTTTTTATACTGTTTGTTTTTTTCTAGTTGGATACATATTATTTTTTCAAAAGATAGGTGGGTAGAGAGAATGATAGCTAAAGATGCTGATGTGTGATTAATATGTAATTCCTATGGAAAAAAATGTGCCCTTAATTATCTTATAATTTAAGCCACTAGTCCCTCTCTAACCGCATCTGATACTATGCTGGTCCCTCTCTAACCCCATCTGATACCAAGTAATTCATAGTTCAACACTGAGCCCATGCTGACCATCAACTTCTATCATTGTGGATAATTTACCAAGGCATTACACCAGGATTTAGGTGAAAACAAAAGTCACATAAAATTTAGTATTTTTTTTTATTTTTTTGTGTTTTCCACTGCTCTTATCATTTTTTTTAAGTGAGTAGTAGTTAGTGGAAGGGGGCAGAAAACTGCATAAATTATACCTGAAATCTGTTCTAGTTCCTCTTAAATAGGTTATCCAGGTGAAGATAATGATGATCTATCCTCAGGATAGTTCATCATTATCATATCTATGGGGGTCCAAGTCCCGGCACCCCCACTGATCAGCTATTTCCTGTACTTGGTATTGCAGCTCAGCCCCCTTCACTTAAATGGGTCTTAGCTGCAACTAGGCCATGTGACCGATTTATGGTGACATCACATGGCCTGGGAAGAGGCTGCAGCACTCACTGAGTGTTGGCCTCTTCTAACAGCTGATCAGTGGAGTTCCCTGGTGTTGGATCCTCGCCAATCTAATATTGATGACTAGTGTTGAGAGAACTTCTGTTTTCAAGTTCTGTGTATGAGGTTCGGGTTAGGGATATCTAAGAATTCTGTTATGGATTCCATTACCATGGACCATACCTTGTACGCCGAACTTGAAAATAGAAGTTCGCTCATCCCTATTGATGACCTATCCAGAGGATAAATATAAATTTACCGTATAGCCCCTTTAATAAACCAGCCTGATTTTTCTCCAGCATGCTGTTTACCGAGACTGGCATGTGAAACACCAGTCATTAGTAAATGACTCCCAGTGTTTTTATGGTATGGAAGTAACATCTGTGGTCCTCACTGCAAGGAAGAAGTTGATGATCAGCATGGGCTCAGTGTTGAACTATGAATTACTTGGTATCAGATGGGGTTAGAGAGGGACCAGCATAGTATCAGATGGGGTTAGAGAGGGACCAGCATAGTATCAGGTGTGGTTAGAGAGGGACCAGCATAGTGTTGACAATTCATGTGCTTTTGAGAATTGTTTTTTTCTTTGTGTCTATATTCTGTAGATAATTGCTATGCAGAAAGCTGCTTGGCTAGTACATCAGCCTAAAATGTTTTTAATGTTTCAGATTGATTGCTTGTGGTTTCTTTCACAGATCTCTTTATTTCCACAGGGAGATCTGAGTGACAATTTAGTCAGCATCTCAATGGTTTCTGCAGCTTCTTGATACTTCAGCCGGCTATGCCCACTGGGGCATTCAAACTTCATATTATTTTTTCCTTTGTAATACAGAACAATATCACACTTGCAACTATGCTGTGTCAGGGTACTGGCAAAACAATATTCCAGCAAGTACATTTTATTTTAAGATGTCCTATCTGGTAAAATATGAAAGCCTGTCAAGGGTGTGAAAACTTTTGTAGGGTGCTGCATACTAGTGAATGCTGGAAAATGCCTGGTACAGCACATCAGCTGGAATTAGCATGGTATATATATATATATATATATATATATATATATATATATATATATATTTATATACAGTACAGACCAAAAGTTTGGACACACCTTCTCATTCAAAGAGTTTTCTGTATTTTCATGACTATGAAAATTGTAGATTCACACTGAAGGCATCAAAACTATGAATTAACACATGTGGAATTATATACTTAACAAAAAAGTGTAAAACAACTGAAAATATGTCTTATATTGTAGGTTCTTCAAAGTAGCCAACTTTTGCTTTGATTACTGCTTTGCACACTCTTGGCATTCTCTTGATGAGCTTCAAGAGGTAGTCACCTGAAATGATAATCCAACACTCTTGAAGGAGTTCCCAGAGATGCTTAGCACTTGTTGGACCTTTTGCCTTCACTCTGCGGTCCAGCTCACCCCAAACCATCTCGATTGGGTTCAGGTCTGGTGACTGTGGAGACCAGGTCATCTGGCGTAGCACCCCATCACTCTCCTTCTTGGTCAAATAGCCCTTACACAGCCTGGAGGTGTGTTTGGGGTCATTGTCCTGTTGCTAAATAAATGATGGTCCAACTAAACGCAAACCAGATGGAATAGCATGCCGCTGCAAGATGCTGTGGTAGCCATGCTGGTTCAGTATGCCTTCAATTTTGAATAAATCCCCAACAGTGTCACCAGAAAAGCACCCCCACACCATCACACCTCCTCCTCCATGCTTCACGGTGGGAACCAGGCATGTAGAGTCCATCCCTTCACCTTTTCTGCGTCGCACAAAGACACGGTGGTTGGAACCAAAGATCTCAAATTTGGACTCATCAGACCAAAGCACAGGTTTCCACTGGTCTAATGTCCATTCCTTGTGTTCTTTAGCCCAAACAAGTCTCTTCTGCTTGTTGCCTGTCTTTAGCAGTGGTTTCCTAGCAGCTATTTTACCATAAAGGCCTGCTGCACACAGTCTCCTCTTAACAGTTGTTGTAGAGATGTGTCTGCTGCTAGAACTCTGTGTGGCATTGACCTGGTCTCTAATCTGAGCTGCTGTTAACCTGCGATTTCAGAGGTTGGTGACTCGGATGAACTTATCCTCCGCAGCAGAGGTGACTCTTGGTCTTCCTTTCCTGGGGCAGTCCTCTTGTGAGCCAGTTTCTTTGTAGCGCTTGATGGTTTTTGCGACTGCACTTGGGGACACTTTCAAAGTTTTCCCAATTTTTCAGACTGACTGACCTTCATTTCTTAAAGTAATGATGGCCACTCATTTTTCTTTACTCAGCTGATTTTTTCTTGCCATAATACAAATTCAACTTCAATACAAACAGTCTATTCAGTAGGACTATCAGCTGTGTATCCACCTGACTTCTGCCCAACACAACTCATGGTCCCAACCCCATTTATAAGGCAAGAAATCCCACTTATTAAACCTGACAGGGCACACCTGTGAAGTGCAAACCATTTCAGGTGACTACCTCTTGAAGCTCATCAAGAGAATGCCAAGAGTGTGCAAAGCAGTAATCAAAGCAAAAGGTGGCTACTTTGAAGAACCTACAATATAAGACATATTTTCAGTTGTTTCACACTTCTTTTGTTAAGTATATAATTCCACATGTGTTAATTCATACTTTTGATGCCTTCAGTGTGAATCTACAATTTTCATAGTCATGAAAATGCAGAAAACTCTTTGAATGAGAAGGTGTGTCCAAACTTTTGGTCTGTACTGTATATAAATATATATATATATATATATATATATATATATATATATATATATATATATATACCGTGCTAGTTCCAGCTGATGTGCTGCACCAGGCATGTTCCAGCATTCACTAGTATTTGCCACACCAAAATCCAGACCGGTGTGAATGATATATGGGAGCAGGATCTGGATTTTGGTGTGGTAATTATGGTGAATGGGGTGGATATGCGATCCAGGTTGCTCCTGGCAACCCCGGGTCAAAATCCTCTCCCATGTAGTGGGTTGGAGTCTCCCAATTCTGGTAGCTCCTCCCCTGCTCCCATATATCATTCACACCATGCCGGTACCATTGGCAACTATGAAGTATGACTCCGCGTATGTAGCGTGAGTTACTGATCCGGTTATCACTGGAAAGGGGTGCGACTGCCTTATTCTGACACTGGGGTGTTTGGATGTTGCGGTCTGAATATATAATAACATCGGGACCGCTATACACTTAATGTTTGGGCACTATACCGGTTTCAATATGGAGGGCATGAATTCTTGGCCAGCACTGCGCATGTTTGACATGCGCATTGTGCATACAGTGCTCCGTTATTTTGTTATTTGCAATGTCATGCGCAGTGGACGATACCAGACGCCAACCAGGCTGGGCGTCCTCACATGGATCATGATTTCACCCCCTTACCCCCTGGTAGGATCATTATATGAATTATATACAGCTGTACAATATACCTTTATAATTAATGAGTTTTATTATTATGCACCATTGGGAATCAGGAATATCACTTTTTATATCAACTTTGGCACTAACTATGTATGAGATATATGTCACTTGAGTTTTTTTATATGAATTTTACACTTATATCATGAAATTATGTATTTGTATTTGATTATTTATCATGTCACTAATTGAGTCATGTGATTTTGAGCACCTGCACTTTTTGCATAAATATGTGATTCACACTATCAGTTGTTGCTTGAGAAAGGCTCAGTCTGAGCCGAAACGTCGCGTCCTACACATGGGTGAATAAAGTTCCTCTGCTTTTCATTTTACTTTGAGAGTGCTGCCTATTTTTATGTTTTTTATAAATTTAAATAGTAATGCCCACAGTATAGGGCTCCCCACATAATATAAAATGAAGTCCTCAAACTTACAATACCCCATCAAGTTAGCTACCTAGGGAATACAAACAAAAGACAGAAAAAATAAAATCACAATCAGGAATGTATCTCACTACAAGGGCCTGAGAATACTACAGTTCTCCTAAGCCACTATTGCATAGGTGAATAATTAAGGGAATAAGGGAACACAGAGCATATAGAGAAGTTTGAAATATTCTCATTAAGGCCAAACAGTCATAGTTTTCAAGGTATAAATCCATTGTGGGATTTTTTTTGTGATAGTAACTTCTTCCAATTCAAGTGTTTGCAAGATATTGAAGATATTCATGAATGGATCATCCAGCATGTTGATGAAGAAAATGCTTCACAGAGGATATTGCCTCAAACAATGTTCCACTTCACTATTGCCAGTCTGCAGCTCCATGGATTGTGCAACGGATACACTGTACTCCACTACAGGCTGATGTCATGAGATAAATAAGTGGCTAAGATTTTGCAGCATTTTAAGTCTCACCATACCAATTATGACAAAGCAACCTCATCCAGCTGGGTCCCTCCACTAAATGCTTCCCATTTCTCTTGAATTTCTTTGTGTTTGATTGCTTTGGCTTTGCAGACACTGTAGATGTGTGCCTTTCCATTCACTTCGTTTTAATAGGAAATGTCGAGTAAATTAGTTTTTTGCATGACATAAATATTCAGCTATTGAGCTCAGCCCATGCCACAGGTGAAAAAGGACTCTGAAATGCTATAAGCACAAACACCCGATATCACACTACATATTTGACAGTGCAGAGAACCCTGCAATACTTCTCACACAAATTGCACTAAAATTAACTTGAACTTGTGTCACAGATGGCTAAAAAAAAAACTAGACGTGCCCCAATATTACAGTAATTATTTACTTGATATTTTAGTGTTCTCTGCTGTTGTCATTGATTGGAAAAAAAAGTTGCAATGCTGTATGTTCAGAGGGCCAAAAATTGAATTAATAATTCATTTTGTACTACTTTCTGTTCATGTCACAGATGAAAAAAACTTGATTGCTACAAAAACAGCTTTATTAAAATTATACTATACTAGCAGAATGACCTGGCTTCCCACAGGTAAATTTGGACTATTTAATTTAATGCTTATGTGTGTGATTAAAATAAATCCACAGTGTTTCCATAATAATGACCTCCAGAGTGCCCTACCCCCTTAACAGTTTCCTCGACAGCAACCCGTCCCTTAAGATTGACCTCCATAGCAGCCCGCCCCCTTAACTATGACCTCTACAGTAGCCCACACTTTAAAAGGGGTCTCCACAGAGGCCCATCCCCTTAACGCTGACCTCCATAGCAACCCACCCCCTTACCAATGACCTCCACAGTGACTAACTGCCATAACAGTGACCTCCAGAGTGCTACACCCCCTTAATAGTGACCTCTACAGTGCCCTACCTCCTAAACAGTGACCTCAACAGCATTCCGACCCCTTAACATTGACCTCCACAGTGGTCCGCCCCTTTAACTATAACTTTTACAGTAACCCACACCTTAAAAGTGACCTCCACAGCGGCCCATCCCCTTAACAATGACATTCACAGTGGCCCACCTCCTAAACAGTGACCTCCATAGCACCCTACCTCCTTAACAGTGACCTCTACAGTGACTTGCTGCCATAACAGTGATCTTCAAAGCACCCCCCATTAACATTGACCTCCACAACGGCCCACCCCCTTAACTGTGAAAAAAAATGTATGAACTGCTATATCACAAATCAAAATTACTGTAGTTGGTAACATTAAAAAGGGTAAATCTATGAAAATAGTTTAAATTCTTTCAAATTAAGAGTTTTGACCATATTTCTTTATTAGCTACAGCCCTGGTATGTCTGAGCAGATCTTGAACTCTAAATCTCCAATCGATTGTAGAGATCTAGAATTATTTACATCAAGAAAATGGACCAACGGTTGTTTTTGTCTTTAGTATTGTAGTTGTGGAGATGGATGAAGGTTCTAGTTTAATTAAACATAAAAATAAATGCATTAGACATGTAACCGTCATGCCATAAATCTGATAGGGTAAGATTTAGAAACTTGGGAATATGGCTATGTTTCAATAATAATTGTTTGGTTTTTGATTTGGAGAATATACTATTTTTTAAAGTACCCTTTAAGTTGCTATAAAATGTTCTGATTCATAGGGTATCATTTATGAAACGGAACTGACCTTTCATTGCCATGTTGCACCAGCAAACATTTTCAACCCCTTAGGAGCCTAATCACTATCCATCAGAAACACAAAGCATCTACAACAAATGAGAAGCTAGGATACCAGTCCCTGGAGAGATGAAAGAGAGAACACAAGACTGTGCTTTATATGAGAAAATTTGTGTCATATTTTTCTTATTTTGACTTATCTTCAATGGTGCAGTGCTATTGTTTTTCGTCCAATTATTTTTTGACATTGCAGGAGCTATAGTTTGCCTTACATCTTAATATCGGACATATTATCTTTATTGTTAAATCTTATTTGTATTTTATATAGAAGACCCAACATTTTATATTAAAATGCATATTTGGTTAGAAATGTTTGCACAATTCATTATCTGCTAATGAAATACCAAACACCTATCAAAACCACACGGCACTCAACAAAAGAGACCTGTGCAAGTGGATATTGAGTATTAAGAGCAACACCTATCATAAATACATATCCGCACACATATATAATCAAAATCACAAATAAAATCACAAATAAAGTCACATATATTGAGTGGCAGAGAGCGAAAAGATAGGGACATGACATGAAAGGGCGCCGTTGTGCGGGGCCAGGCTCAACACTAAAAGCCACAAGCAGTAGATGGGAATATAAGATTTGAGGCAAAAGTATAATGTGATCAAAGTAAAAGCAAATATGCAGGTCATATATTAATAGAGACACAGTGACCATAAATATGGGCGAAGAGGATATACACAATGCCAAAAAAACATGAAAAAATAATACCAGAATCAAGGTGGCAAGAGTGAAGGCCACAAACCCCCACAGCGGCATTCTATTCCCGACGCCGTTTCGCCAAAGAGGCTTCTTCTGGGGAATGAGGGAAAATAGGGGCAAATGCCACCCTCTATACCTAAAAACACAGCTGATGCCAATTACCTATTTAAAAACAGGATTGGAGCAAGGCGCCTAGAATGAGGCCACGACCAGAAAGGCCAGAAAAACATAATCGCAAATGGCCAACCATATGCCGTATGTCAGAAGCGCCACGCAAGACTTTACATGGCGTCAATTCGCTAAAGTGCGGTGCGTTCCACCATGGAACGCAACACACATAGAGAAAAGCGCTAGGTTTATGCTGGAAACACATTGGACATATAAATAGTGCCTATTGAACAAAGACCATATTTATAAATGAATTATTACGATAAGATATATAAAATGCATATAATACATAGGACGTATATAATGAAACAAAATGAAAGATGACATAATAAAGAAGGGATAAATGAAAGATAATTAAAGGGGTATTCTCATCTTGGACAATGGGGGCATATCGCTAGGATATCCCCATTGTAAATAGGCGGGTGCGCTGGGACGCCGCCCATATCGAAACGGGGCCCAGTGAAGAAGGCGCACCGCAAGCGCGGCCCACCTCCGGTCACTTCTATGGGGCCCCGCAAATAGCCGAGCGCTGCCGGCCCGTCGGCTATAGAATGAATGGGCCGGTGCTGTGCATGCGCAGTAATAATAAATAATAATCACAATCATGTAATAATATAGTGTAAAAACAGTGTGGATAAATAATGCAATAATATATTAGATCCTAATAATGTAAACCAAAACGTATTTGAACACAAAAGGGAAAAAAGTGAAAAGAGTGCTATACGTGCTCGGTGAGTGCACAGAGTGA
>ONZH01021102.1:0-31590 GCA_900303285.1 Rhinella marina
GGCGCCGGTACTGTAAGGGTTAAGCACAAAAATGACAGCCAACATAACAAAACGTTACAGTACATAACAAAACACTTCAAAAACATAACAAACGAAACGCAAAGGCCCAAGTTCGGTCACCTGCAAGCCCTTTTCAAAACCACTAACTCATTTCAAAACAAAAATCCTAAGGTGATAATAAATAGCCCACCACCAGGAAAAGTATGATTAAGCTAGGGCACATCAAAAACAAAACCCCTCCAGAGGTAAGAGGCTTTTCTTGTGCCCAGCTTCTCATACTCAAGAGAGCGCACCTTCACCAGGTCACTGAGAATGTTCCTATACACCTCATCCACCGGGAGGACTTTCTGCGGAGTACTAACTAAACACTGTGCGTTCCACGTGTAAAACCTAACCACTAGGCTGACTAGAAAAACCGTGCATGGGTCCTTTCTTCCCAGGTCTCTGAACATCCCATAGGCCCACTCCGCATAGGAAAGGTTGGGTAACCGAGGCCAGCCAACGGAAGCTCCCACCCATTTGTACACCTCTGTATTAAAGGGACATTAAAGTAGGAAGTGCTCCATACTTTCCAGTATGTTTTCGCACTCCTCCCGGGGACAACCCCTTTCCTCGGAGTTCCTGTACTTCAGATTGTCCCTTACATACAGCTTCCCGTGAAAGCAGTGCGAAGACAAATCCCAAAACTTCAAGGGGATCCTTGCCGAATTTAACAATTGTTATCTCCTCAACTTCCAAACCCCACTGGCAGATCACCTTCAGAATCGGGGTGACATAAGCTGGAAGATATCCATGAGGCATACGCAAATCCTTCACCTGCCCTCCTGTCTCCCACTCCTGGAAGAAAGGGCGAAACTACCCTTTGCAGAAGGCTACCCCTAGGAGCCCTCTCTGTCCAGAGGTTTGCTAGGTTGATCTTAACAAAAGTGTTCACAAGGAACACTAAGGGGTTGACCATACCCAACTCCCCTAGTCTCCTCGTACGGTATGTCACCCCCCTCTTGATTAGGTTCAGCCTATTCCCCCATAACAATTGGAATAACAGGCTGTAGACCCGTGTCCATAGAGGCTCCGGCAAGAAACATACAATGCCCAAATAGGGGGCAAAGGGAGAAGGTTGACTCTTTCCCTGAGGGTCAAAGACCAACCCTTCCACTGGTCAACCTTCTGAGCGGTGATCTTAAGCCTGCTGTGCAAATTTTGGGTGGGGTAATCCCCATGGCCAAATTCGATGCCTAGGGCTTTGGCTGATGACTGGGGCCCTGGAAAGGTGTCCGGGAGATCAAAAGATGGATCACCCCCTCCCAGACAGAGACTCTCACACCTGTGCCGGTTGATCATGGACCCGGAGACCTCCGAGTAGCGGTCAACCTCGGACATCACATATTCCGCCTCCCCTCCCGAGGACACAAAAACAGTGACGTCATTGGCATACGCCACCACCCTTTGAGTGGCTTCTGGCTCTGCCGGATCCATCCTGACTCCCGCCAACGGTCTACAATCAATCCTCCTAAGAAGAGGATCCATGGCGAACACATATAACAGCGGGCCCAACTGACAACCCTGGCGGACTCCAGACCCAACCTCAAAAGGGCAGCCAGACCAACCGTTCACCAGCGGGAAACTCTCTGCTCCTGCATACAAGATCTTTAACCAATCGCCAAACCCTCCTGGAAGACCATATCTCAGATAGACCGACCAGAGGTACTTGTGGTCAACCCGATCAAAAGCCTTTGCCTGATCTAAGGACAGCATGTACCCCTTCCAGTGACCCGCCCTACTCTGCTCCACTGCCTCTTGGACACCGAGTACTGCACTAAAAGTGCTACAGCCTGGAACCGAGCAATGCTGGGCCACCGAAAGGAGCCGGGGTGCAAACTTGACCAGCCGTTTAAACGGTATCTTGGCCAGAATCTTCCAGTCCGTATTGAGAAGCACTATGGGATGCCAATTCTCAATATGGCTCGGATCTTTGCCCTTTGAAATAAGGATTAGGGCTGACCTCCTCATTGACTTCGTCAGAGCACCCGAGGATAGGCACTCATTGAATACCTTGGTCAAGAGGGGAACTAAGGAGTCCTTAAAGGTCTTGTAAAACTCGGATGTTAAGTAGAGATGAGCGAGCACTAAAATGCTCGGGTGCTCGTTTAGAATAACGAACCCCATTGAAGTCAATGGGAGACTCAAGCATTTTTTGCAGGGGACCAAAGCTCTGCATAGGGAAGGTTGCGTGAAAACCTGGAAACCTCAGAAAATGATGGAAACACCACGGAAATGGACAGGAAACAGCAGGGGCAGCATGAATGGATACCTCTGAGGCTGCCTAATCATACCATTACGCCAAATTCTGGGAAACAGCCTGGTGGTGACCCTCAAGACAATTGTGCTGACCCAGACCAAGATGGGCAAGGCACATGCACTGGCACATGTTAGGAAAGCACCCAACTAGGTGCAACGAAGGTCCATCGCCGCCTGCGGGTGACACCACTGCTCATGCTGGCACTGCTGTCCTATCCCCTGCCCCATGACGCAGGCATGAGCGTCTCCCTCTCCGCACCCACCCAGTAGTCCACAGCGTACACAAAGTTCTCCCAGCACAGTGCCCAGCTCTCCCCATCCCAGATGGGCAAACACGCACCCACCACCCACCCACCCTCCAAGCACAGTGCCCAGCTTTCCTAATTCCAGATGGGCTAAGACGCACACTGCACCCACCTATTAGTCTCCACACGTGGGTGGGTGCAGAGCCTTTTAGTGCCCCTCAAGACAATGTTTGTGTGCCAGGGCCTGGTAGTAACCGTCCTTGAAGTTGTTGTTGGAGAGGCCTCCGGTGACCCTGAAGACAATTTTGGCTGACAGTGCAGTGGCAAGCCTCCAAAAAATTGTGGGTGAGATCCTGGAGGTGACGCTCAGAAACAAATGGTTTAAAAAAAGCATGGTGGTACACCCCTGAGCGGCTGGCGTCGCTTAACCTGAAACCAGGCATGGTTGTGTGTGACAACAGGCGTAACCTGGTGGCGGCTCTGCAACTCGGCAGACTCACACTTGTGCCATTATACACCAATACTATTTCCCAAAGTAACAACAACCCATATAAACACTGCATATAAAACCTGGCTGGCCCACGTGTTCAATCTTGTGGTTCAGCGGTTCCTCAAGACCTACCCCTGTGACTGAGATTGCAGGTGAACCCGCTAAAATTGTAGTCTAGCACACCTTGGTGGTGAACCCCTAAATTACAAGGTTTGACTGAGATTGCAATTTACAACATGGGGTGAACCCCAGGATGACTTGTTAAGACTGAGATTGCAGTTTACAGCTTGGCGGTGAACCCCAGAGTGGCTTGGTTAGACTAACATAGCAGCTGAACCACCCAAAAATTTAGCCTGACACAGCATGGCGGTGACTACAGTTCAATGAACAATTCTGTGGTGTGCGGTACAGTAGCCGCAGTCTAGAAAAAATGTTTTTTCTATCACTTATATATTCTACAGTCCAGTGAAAAATTGTGTGGTGTGCGTTACACTAGCCGGAGTCTAGAAAATATCTCTCAGTCATATATACTACAGTGCAGTGAAAAATTCTGTGTGTGCTGCACACTAGCCGGAGTCTAGAAAATATACCTTTTTTCTCTCAGTCATATATACTACAGTGCAGTGCAAAATTCTGTCGTGTGCTGCACACTAGCCGGAGTCTACAAAATATACATTTTTTCTCTCATTCAAATATCCTAAAGTGCAGTGCAAAATTCTGTCGTGTGCTGCACACTAGCCGGAGTCTAGAAAATATACCTTTTTTTCTCAGTCATATATCCTACAGTCCAGTGCAAAATTCTGTCGTGTGCTGCACACTAGCTGGAGTCTACAAAATATACATTTTTTTCTCTCATTCACATATCCTACAGTGCAGTGCAAAATTCTGCCGTGTGCTGCACACTAGCCGGAGTCTACAAAATATACATTTTTTCTCTCAGTTAAATATCCTACAGTGCAGTGAAAAATTGTGTGGTGTGCGGTACACTAGCCGCAGTCTAGAGAATAAGTTTTTTCTCTCAGATACATTTAATACAGTCCAATGAAAAATTCTGTGGTGTGTGGTACACTAGCCGCAGTCTAGAGAATACGTTTTTGGCCTCAGATATTAATTCTACAGTTTAGTGATTACACAAAATGTTGAACCCAAGGGCTAAGGGTCTAGGACGTGGGCGTCCAAGTGATGTAGGGGGGCAGAGGCCGTGGTCCTAGGCAGGGTGACACAGTACCTACTGATGAGGGAGCAGTGGAACGCCGCAGAGTTTTGCTCCCTAGCTTTATTTCGCAACTTACAGGGTCACGTGGTACGCCACTATTGAAACCACAACAGTGCGAACAGGTGATGACGTGGATAGCGGATAATGTGTCCAGTAATTTATCCACCACCCAGTCTTCCACACAGTCCACCCATGCTAGCCAAGGGAGTAGACCTTTGGCTCCTCCAGCTCAACCTCCTTCCCTCCAGCCTGCCCCCCCCACCATGGAAAATATGGATTAAGATACGGCATACTCACAGGAACTCTTTTCAGGACCCTACCCAGAGACACAAACCACTACTCAACAGCAACCTGAGCAGTTGCTCTGTCCCGATGCCCAAAATTTAGAACTTTCGCAGTCTGTGGGTGATGACAGTGTGGACTTAGTGTAAGTAGTGCGTGAAGAGGTGTCGGATGATGATGATGATGATGATGAGACACGGTTGTCAGACATTGAAGTTGTTGTCAGGGCAGTAAGTCCCAGGGGGGAGCAGAGTGAGGAATCGGAGGAAGAGCAGGTGGATGATGAGGTGACTGACCCAAGCTGGGTTGGTAAGCCTAGTCAATACAGTGCTTCTGAGAGGGAGGCAAGTGCAGCACCAGAACAGGTTGGAAGAGGCAGTGGGGTGGCCTGAGGGAGAAGCAGGGCCAGAGCAAGTAGATCAGCAACTGTTTCATGGAGTAAAGCTCCCGTGCCAAGGCCTAGATGTTCGCAAGTCTGGAGGTTCTTTAAAGAAAGTCAGGATGACCGACGGACTGTGTTGTGCAACTTGTGCCACACCAGGATCAGCTTGGGAGCCACCACTACCAGCCTAACCACTCTCAACCCTAACACACGACTCAATGGAACCAAGGCCGTTCACCTCCTGCGGATCACACCACTGCTCCTTCCCCTGTGTCACATGCTGGCTTTGCGAGTCAACCCCCCCCGCCCAGGACCCCGACACGAGCGCCTCCCTCCCTACAACCACCCCTTCACCTCCACGATCCTGCACACCCTACACCAATGTGTCCCAGCGCAGCGTTCAGCTGTCTTTGCATCAGACATTGGAGCGCAAACGCAAATACAGTTCCACCCACCCACATGCACAATCCCTAAATGTCCACATTTTCAAACTGCTGAGCCTGGAGATGCTGCGCTATAGACTGGTAGAGATTGAGGCTTTCCGCAACCTGATGGCGGTGGCTGTCCCTCGGTACTTGGTCCCCAGCCGCCACTATTTTTCCCGATGTGCCGTCCCAGCCCTACACCAGCACGTGTCAGACAACATCATCCGTGCCCTGACCAACGCAGTTACTGAGAAGGTCCACCTAACCACGGACACGTGGACAAGTGCTGGCGGGCAGGGACACTATAACTCCCTGACGGCACATTGGGTTAACTTGGTGGAGGCTGGGACCGAGTCTGACCCTTGGGCCGCTCATGTAATGCCCACACTGAGGATTGCGGGGCCTGCCTCGGTCACGGTTTCTCAGACTTATTATGCCTCTTCCTCCAACCCCTCCTCCTCCTCTCAAATACAATCTGTGAGCACGGCACCTTCAGTCGGTAGCTCTAGGCGCAGCAGCACTGCCGTGGATAAGCGCCAACAGGTGGTGCTGAAACTGCTGCGCTTAGGTGACAAGAGGCACACCACCCAAGAGCTGTTACAGGGCATCACGGCGCAGACCGATCTTTGCTGGCGCCGCTTAACCTCAAACCAGGCATGGTTGTGTGTGACAACGGGCGTAACCTGGTGGCGGCTCTGCAACTCGGCAGACTCACACAGACTCACACATGTGCCATTATACACTGTGACGTGCCTACACTCTCAAGGTCACGTCACGGGGTGTAATTACGCTATGGGGCCTATCAATTTACCACATAAATCCCGCCCACCTATCCAAGATTTACGTTAAATTTACTCCCCAAGCTCTCTAACACCCCTACTTAACGCTGCCACTACCTATACTTCTATGAATTATCGATGAGTATAATAACTCAGTTAGGCAATAGAGGTCCTCTACCAACAATAACTACAAGCCAAGATTTATAGATATCCCTAACTTTATACAGGTAACGTTATCTCTTTAGAAACTTAGATTCTCTAAGGCTACAAGTAGAGACTTATTAAGTTTTCAAGTTATAATATACAAAAGTACAGTGCATACATAAAAATAAGTCAGGTAAAAAAGGTAACAAAGCAATATACATACAATGCAGTACAAACAATATAAAATAAAACGGATAAAAATGAATAATCTTACTACTGAAGGAATATACGGCTGTTGGGTTCAGCAAGAAAGTGTTTGGGCAGTCTCTCCAATGACGATGGATCCCCAAAAAAATGACATTGTGCATTTGCATGCCCTCATAATTTATAGATGGTGGGTCTTCCTCCCACCTCCCAGCTTGTGACATCCCAGAGAATGGGAGGTTCCCATGCTAATGCAATATACCGCCCCTCCTCAGTGAGACACATTTATTTGGTGAGTTATTATAAATTCCCATAACTCTGGATATGAGGGTGGAACAATTGCGCCATTACCTCCAATCCACTGGGCACCTCGTTAGCTTTCACCCCATACCCGACAAGAGGGGTCTATGCCCAGGAATAGGGGTGGTAGGTGATTTAGAGGTGCTCCTGAAGTCGCATCTACTCAAGATTAACCAGGATGATGGAACTAGCCTCTCTGACCATAATCTGTGAGTTTGGAATTATGGATGGTGTCCAGATTATTTAATAAATATGAGTTTCCATTGTTCTTGGTTTTAAATTCTGGCAGGAAAGAAATTCACCAAACTTTTCAACTCTTTGATCCTGTCCCAAGACATGAGGTCTAGTGAGGTGTTAACCCATCCTTTGATGTACCTTGGTATCCTACTGTGCAGTGTTCTGATTAGGCCAAAATCCATAATTACCATTTGAAGGGTGAATTTATGGCTGGCTATGACCAAATGGAAGCTAAAGAGGGCAACTATTTATAACTATAAGTCATATTTCTACCACATACATCAATACTATTTCCCAAAGTAACAACAACCTATATAAACACTGCATATAAAACCTGCCTGGCCCACGTGTTCAATCTTGTGTTTTAGCGGTTCCTCAAGACCTACCCCAATTTGTCTGATTTGCTCACCAAGGTGCGACGCATCTGTGCGCATTTCCGCAAGTCAACCACAGAAGCTGCCACTTTCAGGGCAGTGCAACGGCGCTTACAACTGACAGCTCACCGACTGTTGTGCGACGTGCCCACACAATGGAATTCCACATTACACATGTTAGCCAGGGTTTACCAGCAGCGCAGAGTGATTGTAGACTGCAAGATGACAACTTCCACGAGAACTGGTAGTCAGGTTAGTCAGCTTCCTCAAGTCTACAATGAGGAGTGGACGTGGATGTCTGATATCTGTCAGGTGTTAAGCAACTTTGAGGAGTCAACACAGATGGTCAGCGGCGATGCCGCCATTATCAGCGTCACCATCCCGCTGCTTTGTCTGCTGAAAAACTCACTGCTCAGCATGAAGTCAGAGGCTTTGCGCTTGTCACAGGAGATAAGGGAAGAAGATACGTTGCTTTATAGCCAGACCAGCCAGATGAGGAGGAAGAGAAGGAAGAGAAAGAGACTGTTGGCGAGACTGAAGAGGGTACCTATGCTCATTCCTTCTTATCTGTTGAGCATGTATGGGCTGAAGAGGAGGAGTTGGAGGAGGAGGAAATGGAGAGTCGGCCTATTGAGGAAAGGGAATTCTTGCGTGTTGGGACTCTTGCGCACATGGCTGACTTCATGTTAGGCTGTCTTTCCCGTGACCCACGCATTTTTGACAACACCGATTACTGGGTGTTCACCCTCCTGGACCCCCCGTACAAGCAGAACTTTTCCACTCTCATTCCTGTAGAGGAGAGGAGTATGAGAGTGAATCAATATCAACAGGCCCCGGTGCACAAGCTGAAACTATCCTTCCCATCTGACACCGCTAGCGGCAGAGGACGTAGTTCTGTGGGCCAACTAGCAGGGGAGAGGAGGGGAGCAGGCAGCTTGTCAAGCACTGGCAGGGGAACACTCTCCAAGGCCTTTGCCAGTTTTATGGCACCCCAGCAAGACTATGTCATCCGTCCCCCAGTAGGGGGGGGGGCTGTTCAGAAAGATGATGAGGGAGTACCTAGCTGACCATACCAACATCCTGCGTGATCACTCTGCTCCATACAACTACTGGGTTGCAAAGCTGGACACGTGGCCCGAACTGTACGCCTTGGAGGTGCTGGCCTGCCCTGCCGCTAGCGTGTTGTCAGAGTGGGTCTTCAGTGCAGCTGGTGGCATCATCACTGATAAGCGTACATGCCTGTCAACTGACAGCGCTGACAGGCTGACGATTATTGAAATGAATAAAGCCTGGATTTCACCGGAATGCAAATCTCCAATGGGGCAAAGCAGCTGAACATGAAGATTCTTTATGTATCTTCTCCTCTCCTCCTCCTCCTCTTCGCACACAAACACTGAGCCAACAGGCAATGTTTCTGAGGGCCAACTGGTGCTCTTTACAAACAATGTTTATGGAGGGCCACCTACAGGCCCTCTCTCCAATAAATTTTTTAGGAGCGTCAACTACAGACACTCAAAAACAATTTTATGGGAGGGTCAACTTCAGACACTCCAAAACAAATTTTTGGGAGGCTCACCTACAGCCATTTGACTGCAATCTCAGTCTGATCAAGGCATTGGTGCTGTCAGGGTAAAATTGTATGTGCTTCACCTGCTACCTCAGTGTAACTTGGACACTCTGGGTTCACCGCCATGCTGTGTCAGTGTAAAATGTTATGTGCTTCACCTGCTACCTGAGTGTAACTTGTTCACTCTGGGTTCACCGCCATGCTGTGTCAGTGTAAAATGTTATGTACTTCACCTGCTACCTGAGTGTAACTTGGTCACTCTGGGTTTACCGCCATGCTGTATCAGTGTAAAATTTTATGTGCTTCACCTGCTACCTCAGTGTAACTTGGTCACTCTGGGTTCACCGCCATGCTGTGTCAGTGTAAAATGTTAATGTGCTTCACCTGCTTGAGTGTAACTTGTTCACTCTGGTTCACCGCCATGCTGTGTCAGTGTAAAATGTTATGTACTTCACCTGCTACCTGAGTGTAACTTGGTCACTCTGGGTTTACCGCCATGCTGTATCAGTGTAAAATTTTATGTGCTTCACCTGCTACCTCAGTGTAACTTGGTCACTCTGGGTTCACCGCCATGTTGTGTCAGTGTAAAATGTTATGTACTTCACCTGCTACCTGAGTGTAACTTGGTCACTCTGGGTTCACCGCCATGCTGTATCAGTGTAAAATTTTATGTGCTTTACCTGCTACCTGAGTGTAACTTGGTCACTCTGGGTTCACCGCCATGCTGTGTCAGTGTAAAATTTTATGTGCTTCACCTGCTACCTCAACTAACTTGGTCACTTGTTGGTGTCAACACTAGAGTGCGGCTACTATACCGAACACAACAAAATTGTTCACTGCACTGTAGTATATATATAACAGAGAAAAAAAGGAATTTTTAGACTGTGACTATTTTACCGCAAACCACTACATTTTGCACTGGACTGTAGTACATATAACTGAGAAAATACGTAGTCTTTAAATGGCGGCTATTGTACCGCAAACCACTCCATTTTTCACTGGACTGTAGTACATATAACTGAGAAAATACGTAGTCTTTAAATGGCGGCTATTTTACCGCAAACCACTCCATTTTTCACTGGACTGTAGTACATATAACTGAGAGAAATTATGTATTTAATAGACTGACGCTGCTGTACAGCACACTACAGAATTGTTCACTGGACTGTATTATATATAAATGAGAAAATACGTGGTCTTTAAATGGCGGCTATTTTACCGCAAACCACTCCATTTTTAACTGGACTGTAGTACATATAACTGAGAAAAAATATGTATTTTATAGACTGACGCTGCTGTACAGCACACTACAGAATTGTTCACTGGACTGTAGTACATATAACTGAGAAAAAAAACGTAGTCTTTAAATGGCGGCTATTTTACCGCAAACCACTCCATTTTTCACTGGACTGTAGTACATATAACTGAGAAAATACGTAGTCTTTAAATGGCTGATATTTTACCGCAAACCACTCCATTTTTCACTGGACTGATGCTGTTCTGTACAGCACACTACATAATTGTTCACTGCACTGTAGTATATATAACTGAGAGAAAAGCGTATTCCCTAGACTGACGCTACTGTACAGCACACTACATAATTGTTCACTGGACTGTAGTATATATAACTGAGAGAAAAAACATATTTTCTAGACTGACGCTACTGTACAGCATACTAGAGACTTGTTCACTGCACTGTAGTATATATAACTTTGAGAAAAAATGGATTCCCTAGACTGACGCTACTGTACAGCACACTACATAATTGTTAACTGGACTGTAGTGTATAGAAATGAGAGAAAAAACGTATTCCCTAGACTGCACTAAAGATCCCAGCAAGCCAAGGTACAGCAGCAGCAGCAAAAATGAGTACTGAGAGGACTTTGGGCAATTTTTTTTGGGTCTGTGTGGACCACGTGCTGTCCCTTATGCCACCAGTCGCTGTGCACAGTGTGCAGCCAAGATGGCGGGAGCTGCACTACAAGTCCTAGCCAGCAGCCAGGAGGAGACCAAAAAAAAAAAAAGGTGCTTATAGCCCTTAGAAGGGCTTTTGGGTTCTTTGAGCATGATTCCTGACTAACCAACATCTAAATTCAGGCCCTAACACTCTCCCTGACAGACAGCAGCTCTATCCCTAATCTCATGCAGGTGGCGTCTGACGCGAGCAGCGCGGGACCGGATTCTTATATTCCCAGGTCATCTGATCTGGCCAGCCAATCCCTACTATCGATTTGTAGGGGCCCCACGTGATGCTAGTAGGTACCAAAGACTCTCCTGCATGTTGATTGGCTGAGAAAAGGTGCCTAACATGCAGGAAGAGGAAGATGCCATTTCCTCGAGTATCGTGATATGCTCGTCCGAGTATCGAGCATATGCGAATACCCTAATGCTCTTACGAGCACCAAGCTCGGACCAGAATGTTCGCTCATCTCTAATGTTAAGCCATCCTGGTCCGGTGACTTCTTTAGGGCAAGTCCTTTGATCACCAGGCTGACTTCCTCTTCCCTGATCTCTTCCACCAAACCATCAAAAGAGAGGTCAACTCCTGACACAGGGACGGTTTTGGCGCGGAAAGCCAACATCCTGTCCCGATTCAGATACTTCTTCCCCAAGAGGCATGAGTAAAAGGATATGATGATTTCCAGAATCCCTGATCTGGACTTGATCAGAGATCCCGTACTATCAGCCAGTCCCGTCACCAGTTTACTACTCACTGACATCTTACAGTTTCTGTAAGGGTCGAGCGAGCGGTATCTCCCTAAATCCCATCCCACTCTTGAGATATCCTCGCGGCTACCTCCAGTCGAGACCAGATGCTCGAGTTTCCTCCTCAGACCCTGGTACAAGCGGTACTTGTCCAAGGACCTGAGGCTCGAGAGCTGATGGAAGAATTTTGCCACCCGATCTTTGAATATCTCCCACCACTCTGACTTTCACAGAGATCCAGTAACGATACCTAACTCTGAAGGAAGTCCTCAAAGGATTGTCTCACCTCGGCTTCCTCGAGGAGGGTGGCTCTGCAGTCGGCCCATGTCCAGGGACATAGACAAATCTCACCTCCTCTGTGCCTTTGTCTTTCTTTTTGCACCTCCTTTTCCCCACAGGTTCATCATCCAGCAGGTCTTCCCCAAACACAAAGCCCTCCTCATGGACCCAAGGGATCTCCAGGTGATGTATCTCTGCCATCAACTGTCCGCCTACCCCACTACAGTCTCCATTCTCCTTTTCTTCCTCATCGGAGCTCGTGGGGGGCAGACGCACTTGTTCAGGGGGGATACCAGTACTCACAGTACTCGCAGTCTGTCTCCCCTGGTCTGCCACAGACTCTTCCTCCTCCTCGCTTGAGGACTTGGATTCTTGCCTTTTAGGTTCTGCCATGTCGGCAAAACACCCTTCATTCTTGAGCTTCTCTTCAAAAGGCCCACTAGATTTTAAAATGGTCAGCCTTCTTTCCTCTGTTTTCTTTAGGGCTTCTTTCAGCTCTTTCACCCTCGCTGAGATTTCAGGCCTCCTCTTTCTTGAGGCCCTGTCAGCTTTTAGTCTTTCCACTTTTAATTCGGCGCTGAGCCTCTTTGCCTCCTTACCCACCTCTTCATACTCCTGGAGGTAAGCCGCAATGCAAGAGCTTTAAGCGGTGACCGGCTCCTGGGGCCTCATGTTACCCAAGTCAGCCTCGACTGCACGCGACCCACCTCCAGGAGCACTCCGCTTGCCTCCCTGGGGGCTACTGCCCACCCCCAGGGAATTGCCGGCGATGATCACGGCATCACCCACAGGGGCTACAGGGGCCATCTCAGCATGACCCCTGCTGTATCTTCTGGCCCCTGGGGTCGATGATGGTCCAGAGGCCGGTAGTTCGCCTCCCCTACCCCCTGCCGGCCTACCCGGGGGAGCAGGATCCTGGGCCTTTCCTGGCTTCATTGCTCATGGACCTAAAACCTTCCTGGGAAGAGGCAGGCCCTGGGTTGGGAAGAGTAGAAAATCCCAAGCAAGTCTGTCAAAACACTGGAGCTCCACACACAGACAACCTCACACCACGGCTGCTGGCACCAGACTGGATTGACCCCTACAGTCCCCAGACCTCAACCCAATCGAACATTTGTGGGTAGAGTTGAAGAAAAAGCTGTATTTGTACCCAAGTGAGTCGACCAGTATGCACCAACATTGAGAACGCGTAGAAGAGACTCCAGGGTTTGGAACATCTGAGCTTTGGGGAGCAAGTAAATATGAATTATCTGTTTCAGGAGGCAGGCTGCGGACATTAGATAAAAAGTAATTATTTCAAGAAAACCCTTTTAAGTACAGTAATTCATGTTAGGGGTTAATATAAAAGTATATTCTTATAAACTGGTTATGTAGAATTGACTTTAGAAAGTTACATTTCTCAATGCACATTTATTTTTTAGCCAACGTTATATAACATCGAGCGAACGAGTAAATGCAATGTCAAATCCTGCAATTTTTTAAGCAAAGCTGATTTAATGAAAATCTTTTTTTCAATAATAGAATGTGTCGTTGTGAGCAATTTTGCATTGTAATAAGAGTGAATGAGGCTATCTAATAGAATAGGGTCATTTCTTGCAAGCCATTCGTGAGGGTCAAAAATCATTTGAAATGTTCGCAGCTTTGACATTGGAAAAACGTTTAGTTAAAAGCAAAGAAAATGCTGTATAATTTTAAAGGAAACAAAGGCACACAAAACAAGAAAATGATCTAAATAGAAGGATTCTGAATGGGTGTCTTCTAGGTTTCGTCACAGATGAAGGGTTGCTAACAACATTTGATTGCTGGAGTAGCCTTATATAATGTGCTTAATGGCTGTACTGTCACTCTGCAAAGAAGTATTAGTGGTCAGAAACAGCTGCATGGATCAATAGCTGTAAATCAATGGTCTCAGATAGAGCGCCAAGGCAAATGCTATGGAAAATTATTATGATTAAGTCAAGCCATTCAATTAGAACAGGCTTGAGGAACAAGTGATAAAAAGATATGTCTCTCCTGATGGATCTAAGATATTCAATGAAATTTCTAATCAGCTGTGTGGAAAAGTACATCTACTATGGAATACATATTTTCTAGAATCAATCACTATTTAAGGTGATTTTTTGGCATGACTTGTCCTAATACTTTTTACTGGATATATTATATTATATTTCTAATGAACTTATTTAACTTCTCCAATAGCTGAATATTTTTAGTTTAGGAGGATTATATGTGTTTTGTGAACTGCTTAAGTTTACAAATTCAAACAGTCTTGTAGCTTTCAATATGAGGAGGCTACAGATGTTAACTACAAATGTCTCCATCCTTACCTTTCCTTGAATTTCAATGCAAGAGTTGTCCAAGTTAAACACTTTATTTTTTTTTTTTATATAAGGAATGGAAGTATTGGAATAATAATAATAATAAAAAAAATCATACTTACTGTTCAAACCCCAGTCCACTCCAGTGCTGCCACAGCTATCCTCCAGATCAGGCTTTGCATTAATGATGGCGATAGTGATGTGCCCATATGCCACATGTGGCTACTGCAGCCAGTCACTGGGCATTATATATATTAAGTCAAATTAGTGCCGAAGTGACACATGAATCCCGTATTGCAGTGCAGACCCATTCACTTGAATGGGTCCGCGATCCGCAAAAAAAAAAAAAAACATGGCCTATCTTTTGCGGTGCAGAGGCATGGCCTAAAATATGATGGGATGGGATTCACACGGCTGGTGCTTGTATATATGGGCATGGACGGCCTAAGGTCGTGTGAACTGACCTTCAATGTAATCTTCACTTTATGTGAATTACACTCTCCCTTCTGGTCATCGGCTGTGTCTTGTTCTTGAAGTTCTGACATAGCATCTTATGTGTGAAAAGGAAGTCAGTTTCTTTATTCATTACCTATGACAATCTTGATATGAGTATTATAGAAAGGAATGAGCGGATCCGTGGATATTTGGGTTCGATGGGTTCAGCCAAACTTTAGATCAAAGTTCGGTTCAGGTACCCGAACTTGACCCCAAACCCCATGGAAGTCAATAGGGACCCGAACTTTGGTGTTGTAAAATGGCTGTATAAAAGTCATAGTATGGGACAGAGGGATGCAAAATCGGGGTAAGAGCAGGACAATTGCCCTGCAAACAAATATAGTTAGGGACAGGACTTAAAATAACATAGAAAAAAAAAATCTTGAACTAGGTGGCGGAGGTCCAAGTGGAGTAGGAGGTTGAGGAGGCAGTGGACGTGGCATTGTAGGTGGAAGAGGTAGAGGAGGAGGTAGCAAACACTGTTTTTGTGGGGGGGTTATGAATTTTTTATTTAATTTAATTTTTATTAAATTGGGGAGGCCCCAAAACATTGGGAAATGGCAACCAGAACTAACAAATTGTGCTGGACTCTAACAATGGCAGTGTGTGGCCGGTATACAAAGGTATGGACAAGTCCCGTGGGATCCATGTCTGGTGCATTTTAATTAATGTGAGATTCTCCATGTTGGCTGTGGTCAGACAGATGCACATGTCCATGATCACACTCCTTCATGTGCTAAACACGTTTGGACAATACACTTGCCGCAGGGCAGGCTAGCATCTCCAACACATAAAGGACAAGCTCATGCCATGTGTCCAATTTGGAGATAGAGAAGTGGATACGTATTCTTCCACCATGTTGCTGAAATGCTGAAACGTATCAGATGGTGGTGCTGGATGTTGTGGCATGCTAACAAAGCTTTTCCACATTTCAGCCATGCTAACCCTGCCTTCTGATGTTTTGGTGCCTCTGCTGCTTTAGTGACTTGCTCCACCACCTCGTGCTTC
Organism: Rhinella marina; assembly: GCA_900303285.1. NCBI lineage: Eukaryota > Metazoa > Chordata > Amphibia > Anura > Bufonidae > Rhinella > Rhinella marina. The sequence continues at coordinate 15,750 of ONZH01021102.1, forward strand.
CACTGAGCCCTCTGATGTCAGGTGGGAAAGCCGTCAGTAGTGTGTCTATCAGCATGCCCTTGTATTCACACCTCTTCCGATCATGTTTCAGTGATGGAAGTAAGGATGGATCATTGTCCTTATAGCAGGACTCTAGTAGAGAGGCCACCCAGTAATCAGCACTGGTAACAATCAGGGAAATTCACTGGTCATTGCACAGGCACTGCAGCATGTACTCGCTCATGCTTGCCAGGCTGCCCAGAGGCAACGACAAGCTGTCATCAGTGGGAAGTGTATTGCTTGTATCCTCCATGCTATGAACACAGTTCCTCCTCATCATCATCCTCCTCATCCTCCTCATCCTCCAAAACTGTGGCCTGGCTGGACAGTTGGCTACCTGGCCACTGTTGGTGCAGGAACCCACCCTCTGAGCCACATATGGACGACTGGCCTGATAACTGTGAGAATCATACCTGTTCCTCCTCTTCTTACTCCTATGCCACCATCTCATCCATCATCGCCTGAAGCATTTTTTAACCCCTTCAACCCCAGGCCCGTTTTCACCTTCATGCCCAGGCCATTTTTTGCAAATCTGACATGTGTCACTTTATGTGGTAATAACTTTGGAACGCTTTTACTTATCCAGGCCATTCTGAGACTGTTTTCTCGTCACATATTGTGCTTCACGACAGTAGTAAATTTGTGGCAAAATATTTCATTTTTATTTATAAAAAAATAACAAATTTACCAAAAATTTGGAAAAATTTGCAAATTTCCAAATTTCAGTTTCACAGTTTTCAAAATAAATAGTAATACCTCCAAAAATAGTTATTATTTTACATTCTCCATATGTCTACTTTATGTTGGCATCATTTTATAAATTTCATTTTACTTTTTTAGGACGTTAGAAGGCTTAGAAGTTTAGAAGCCATTTTTCAAATTTTCACCAAATTTTCCAAAACCATTTTTTTAAGCACCAATTCAGATATAAAGTGATTTTGAAGGGCTTACATAATGAAACCCACCCATAAATGACCCCATTTTAGAAACTACACCCCTCAAATTATAAAAAACTGCATGTTACAACTTGTTAACCCTTCAGGTGTTCCACAAGAATTAAGGAAAATGGGGGGAAATTTCAAAAGTTTACTTTTTGGTAGATTAATTCATGTTAATAATTTTACACTATCTCCATATGTCACTTTATGTTGGCCATCATTTATTAATGTCATTACTTTTCATTAGGACGTTAGAGGGCTTAGAAGTTTAGAAGCCATTTTTTTCAAATTTTCACCAAATTTTCCAAAACCATTTTTTAATGCACCAATTCAGAATATAAAGTGATTTGAAGGGCTTACATAATGAAGCCACCCATAAATGACCCATTTTAGAAACTACACCCTCAAATTATTAAAAAAAACTGCTGTTACAAACCTTTGTTAACCCTTCAGGTGTTCCACAAGAATTAAAGGAAAATGGAGGTGAAATTTCAAAATTTTACTTTTTTGGTAGATTATTCATGTTAATAATTTTTTTCTTGCAACACAGCAAGGGTTAACAGCAAACTAAACCTCAATAAACATTGCTCTATTCTGCACTTTACAGATATACCCCATATGTGGTGGTAAACGTCTCTATGGGTTTGTGGCAGTGGTCAGAAGGAAAGGAGTGCCATACGGATTTTAGAGGCAGATTTTGCTAGAATGGTTTTTAGGCACCATTTTGTAATTAAGAGACCCTGACGTACTCCTACAGTGGAAATCCTCATAAAATGACCCCATTTTGGAAACTACACCCTTCAAAGAATATATTAAGGGGGTACTGGCCACTTTGACCCCTTTTACGGAATTTATGGAATTTGGAAACACTTGGCTGTGAAAATAAAAAGTTTCATTTCTTCCAATAAAATGTTGCTTTATCCCCAAATTTTTCATTTTCACAAGGGGTAACAGGAGAAAAGCACCCCATAATTTGTTACCCATTTTCTCCTGAATGCGGCAACACCCCATATGTGGTGGTAAACTGCTGTGCAGGCACATGGCAGGACTCAGAACGGAAGGAGCACCATATGGATTTTGCAGAACAGCTTTTGATGGATTGGTTTGCGGGAGCCATTGATTTTTATTTTTTTGAGTTATTGTCTTATGTGGGGGCTCATTTTTTGCAGGATGAGGTGATGTTTTTATTAGTACCTTTTGGGATACATAACACTTTTTTATTGCTTGGTATTACACTTTTTGTGAGTCAAGGAGAAAAAAATAGCTGTTTTGGCATAGTTTTTTTAATTTTTTTTTTACAGCATTCACCTGAGGGGGCAAATCATGTGATATTTTTATAGAGCAGGTTGTTACGAACGCGGGGATACTCAATACGTCTACCATTTTTTATTATTGTTAAGTTTTACACATTAGATGCATTTTAGAACAGAATTAAATCTTGTTTATGTGCTGCCATTTTCAGAGAGCCATATTTTTTTAATTTTTTGGGCGATTCTCTTAGGTAGGGTATCAATTTTTGCGGGACAAGATGACGGTTTGATTGGTACCATTTTGGGTTAAATACGACCTTTTTGATCGCTTGCTATTACACTTTTTGTGAGGCAAGAGGGAAAAAAATGGTTGTTTTGGCATAGTTTTTTTTTTTTTGCAGCATTCACCTGGGGGGCCATCTCATGTAATATTTTTATAGAGCAGGTTGTTACGGACGTGGCGATACCCAATATGTCTAACTTTTTTATTTTAGGAAAGTTTTACACAATAGATTTATTTTTGAACAGAATAAAATCTTTTTTTTGTGTTGCCATTTTCTAAGAGCCATATTTTTTTTATTTTTTTGGGCGATTGTCTCAGGTAGGGTATCATTTTTTGCGGGATGAGATGACGATTTTTTTTAGTACCATTTTGCGGTAAATACGCCTTTTTGATCGCGTAGTATTACACTTTTTGTGGGGGAAGGTGACCAAAAAATGGCTGTTTTGGCACTGTTTTTATTTTTTATTTTTTACTGTGTTCACCTGGCGGGATGGATCATGTGATATTTTTATAGAGCCAGTCGTTACGGACGCGGCGATACCTAATATGCCTACTTTTTCTTTTTTTAATAATTTTTTTTACTTTTTTGGAGGGGAAAATGCCATTATTTTTTTTACTTGAAACTTTTATTATTTTTTTTTACTTTATTTTTTAACTTTTTTCCACCTTTTTACACTTTTTTTTTAACTTTTGGGGGTTCTGATCCCCTTCACAATGCATTACAATACTTTGTATTGTAATGCATTGGCTGTAAGTGTATTACTCACAGTAATACACTTACAGCCTGCTTCCTGTACGATCCAGGGGGCTGAAATGCACAGGCTCGCAGGGATGGCAGCCACGATGCCTAAGGAAGGTATCGGGCTGCCATCCAAGCCATCGGGTCCCCGTCACAGCAGCGCGGGGACTCAATGGCCCCCGCTCGGCATCCTGAACATGTGGCACACCTCATGTGCCGCGGTCAGCGCTGACCGCGGCACATGAAGGGTTAATGCGCCGGCATCAGTGTTTTCACCGATGCTGGCGCATTCCTCAGGGGTCCGGCACCTGGGCACAGCCGGACCCCCGACTCTGATCGGGCGGGCGCAGCTCCTGCACCCACCCGATCAGCGCTCAGTAATAGTTTGGCTCTGGGCGTCTAGCACCTTGCCGCAGCGCCATACTATTACGGCGCTGGTTGCCAAGGGGTTTTTAAAGCAGGAATATAAGTGGGATAGTAATGCTGATGATGGCATAATCAGCACTGGCCATGTTGGAGTACTTAAAACAGCCCCACAATTAGCTTCCAAGTGCTTCCACTTGCCCACAGCTAAAAGGCTTGATGATTGGCTGCAGCCTTTGAACAAACTTCATTTATTATCCGAACACCAAACATGGACTTCCACAACAAACTCTGTATTGACGCAGTATGCCAAGAAAGCTCGGAATTCCATCTTGAGATCAAGCTGGCAGTCTGCAGGGAGTTGAGCTACCACCATGGGAGCCCCTGCCTCTCGCCTCCCCCATGCTCATTGCTGAATGTCCCGGGGGCCAGAATCGTTTACTTTTAAAAATTCGAGTGTTCAAAACAAACAGGGTTTCCTGTATACTTGAGCTATGAATAATGGAATAGGACTACAGAATGTACCAAAAATTTACAAATGACATGCTGCTGCCGAGCAGAAGGTCCAGAAAATGCTAATCAATTTACTAGGCCATGAGTAGCACCGTAACAGCAACTGCAAGAGGCAGCAGCAGTCAGACAAATTTACTAGGCCAACGAGTGGCACCGTAACAGCAGCTGCAAGAGGCAGCAGCAGTCGGACAAATTTACTAGGCCAACGAGTGGCACCGTAACAGCAGCTGCAAGAGGCAGCAGCAGTCGGACAAATTTACTAGGCCAATGAGTGGCACCGTAACAGCATCTACAAGAGGCAGCAGCAGTCGAATACATTTCATGGCCACAGAGTGGCACAGTAACAGCATCTGCAAGAGGCAGCAGTCGAATGCGTTTCAAGGCCACAGAGTGGCACAGTAACAGCATCTGCAAGAGGCAGCAGTTGAATACATTTCAAGGCCACAGAGTGGCACAATTACATAATTTGGAGGTAGCGGCAGCTAGGACACAGCGCGTGGAGGCGGCAGAAGCAGCATGAGTAGGCCACAGAGTGGCACAATTACATAATTTGGAGGTAGCGGCAGCGAGGACACAGCGAGTGGAGGCAGCAGCAGCAGCATGAGTAGGCCACAGAGTGGCACAATCACATAATTTGGAGGTAGCGGCAGCTAGGACACAGTGTGTGAAGGTGGTGGCAGCATCATGAGTAGGCCACAGAGTGGCACAATTACATAATTTGGAGGAAGCGGCAGCTAGGACACAGCGTGTGGAGGCGATAGCAGCAGCATTAAGCCACAGAGTGGCATGGTGACATAGCCTGGAGGTGACAGCAGTAGCAGCATGAGGAGACCTGATTGTTGAGGTGGCAGCAGCATCAGAAGGCTACATATTGGGTCAGTGACAGAGTGGAGATGTGGGTGGCAATACCAGTCACTGGTAAAGATGCTGGGTGGTAGAAGGAGCAGCTGGTAGATGTGTGGCATCAGGCAGGTGGCAGAGTCATAAGAGTGGCTAAGGCAGGTAGCCTGAAGAATACAGTCTGATTTGTCAAGGATTGGGTGACGCATCATGGCTGATCTAATCTGATGCATTAGGCGTTGGTGGGTGGAAATCCTGGCTGATCCACGCCTGATTGATCTTGACAAAAGTGAACCTTTCCACATTTTGGAAGGAAAGGCAAGTTCTCCTTGGGGTAACTATGGCCCCCGCTGCACTGAACACCTGCTCTGATGCCACACTACTAGCCGGGCAGAACAGCTTCTCCAGTGCAAACTCGGCCAGTTGTGGCCACAAATCCAGTTTGGCTGCCCAGGAGTCCAGCGGATCTTCAATGTGGGGTTGCAGGGTGCTGTCCAAGTAGGCCACCACCTGCTGGTTCAGGGTCTGCTCCTGGTCTACCTGCTGCTGGTGAGTACTTTCCGCACTTGGCGGGTGAAGAAAGCTGCTCATCAGCGACTCCAGACTCAAGTTGCTGCTGATGGAGCTGGTACTGCTCCCCCCCCCACAGCAGCCATGGCAGTGGTATGAGAGCGCTGAGGGACCCCCCGGTCAGACCTGCGAGAGGATGGATGATGACGCAGATAGGCAGCAGCCAACTGACTACATAGGATGTCTCTATAGTAGTTTAGTTTGTCCTCCCTATCAGCAGGTGAAAAAAAGGCCCCCATTTTAGACCGGTAGTGAGGGTCCAAGAGGGTGGAGAGCCAGAAGTCATCCCTCTGCCGGATGGTGACTATTCGGCTGTCACTATGTAAGCAAGTGAGCATGCATCGGGCCATTTGCGCAAGTGACTCGGAGGGACTCCCTGCCTCCAACTCCACTGTATACTGCCATGGTGTCTCTGGGTCATCTGCCTCATCTTCCTCTACCTCCTCTGGCTGCTCCTGCTCCTCCTCTTCTGTCACCTGGGTAGAAAAACCACTAAATGCTTGTGCTCCAATGTCCTCCTCCTCCTCCAGTTCAGCCCCCACCGGACATGAGATGCAGTCTCCGCGTCTCCAGTCCCCTGACCAGAAATATTTTGCAGCATCTGTTCCAGGACATGAAGCAGTGGAATGACGTTGTTCATACCGTAGTCCTGGCGACTGACAAATAACGTGGCCTCCTCAAAGGGCCTGAGCAAGCGGCAGGTGTCACGCATGAGCTGCCACTGGCTGACATCAAAATTACACAGGGGAGTACTCCTGTCCGCTTGGATCATTAAGAAATCGTTTATGGCCTTTCTCTGTTCGTACAGTGGGTCCAACATATGGAGGGTAGAATTCCAATGGGTGGAAACGTCACATATCAGCCTATGTTGGGGGACGCCATTCTGCCGCTGCAGCTCAAGGAGGGTGTGCTTGGCGGTGTAGGAATGGCTGAAGTGCATGCAAAGTTTCCTGGCCATTTTTAGGATGTTTTGCAGTTGGGTATAAGATTTGAGGAACCGTCTGACAACTAGATTTAATTCGTGCGTCCTCCCCTGTGTGACTTTGTTTGCCCAGGCAAACCAGGCGTAGAACTGCGTGACACCGCCGTGCCCTGCACATGTGGTACTCTGGAGGAGCACTATGACTTGGCCCTGCAGTGGAGGCTGAGGTGGTGGAGAAGGAGCCGGACACTAGCGCAGGATCAGCAGTTTGACAATAAGGAGGAGAAAGTGGCGTCACCTGTTCAAGTTGCTCGTGTGGCTGGGCAGGAAGCACATTGACCCAGTGGGCCACAAAGGACATGTTTTGGCCTTGACCGTAGTTACAACTCCACACATCGGAGCTGCCGTGCACTTTGGCAGACACCGACAGGCTCAAGGACTGGGCCACCTTCTCTTCTACATATTTGTGCAAGACTGGGACTGACTTTTTGGCAAAGAAATGACGGCTTGGGACTCTCCACCTCGGCTTGGCACAAGCCATCAGTTTTCTGAATGGTGCAGAGTCCACCAGTTGAAAAGGGAGGGACTGCAGCATGACAGGAAAGGAGCACGGTCAGCTTCTGCGCTGTAGGATGGTTGGACGCGTACTGCAGTCTCTTTGCAATCGCCTCGGTTAACGACTGCTACCGTAATGAGTGGCGACGAATAAGAGGAGGAGGAGCAGGAGCATCTGGAGCCGTAGATAATGACAGACAGCTCCCTTCGGCAGAGTTGCTGGAGTCGTGACTGCCTGAAATGGGATGCTTGCCACAGGGTGATGCTGTTGTTGCTGCTGCCGAATGGACCGCCACATCTTAGCCACGGTTCTCCCAGGCCACTTTGTGGTGACGCTACATATGTTGGCGCAGGGCTGTTGTGCCAACATTAGCACCCTGGCCATGCTTCACTTTCTGACCACAGATTCTATATATAGCCATGTTCACCTCATCAGGCGTCTTAACAAAAATTTCCACACCGCCGAGTAGGCGATTTTACCACCAACACTCCGCACTGACTGAGTGGTACTTCCACTGCCTGGCTGAGCCCCTGCGCCGCTCTTTTCAAGGCCGGAAAGCACCTGAGAAGAGTGTGGTCTACCCCGTGCCCGTTTGGCTCCCGACTGCTGCCACTCCGCTGACTAACGGCCACACTACCAACTTGCTGCCTGCACCGCTGCCTGATGTGCAAGCTGTCAGTCTCGTCTGCAGATGATGATAATGATGATGAAGCCCTTGCTTCACCCGGCTCCCAAGTGCGATCGGTTACATCGTCATCAATTACTGTTTGCACGTCGCTAATGTCCTCTTCAACTGTCTCGGTGTACAAAGAATGACCGCTCTCAACATCACCTCCCACTACACTCTCCTCATCAGTACTTGAACGCCTACTGGAAGGAGCGGATTTCTGCCCCACCACTTGGCTTTCCAGTAGCTGCTGACTGTCCTCAAGTAGTTCGTCTTCGCTGTATAGTGGCGCAGAATCCACAGCATATAGTACTTCTCTGGCTGAGGGAACCGAAAAGGACAGAGGCAGGTTGAGGACAGGTGAGGGCACTGGAGCTGCTCCAGGCCCATGCCAACTAAGGGTTGTGTCTGACGAACCCGCCGACTCTTGGCTGGGGGTGTCAGATGTCATCTGGGAGGAAGTGGATGACCGAGTCAACCATTCAAGAACATCTAGGTTGGTGGTCAACACACGACCACTAGATGACACTGGTAGCTCTGGCCTCACCAAGTGACCCCTAATGCCACGACCCCTTTCTCTGCTGCGACCTGTGCCTATTCCAGAAACATTTGTGCCACTGTCCCTCCCCTGTGAAGGGCCTGTCACCTCTCTGTCTGACATACCGTTTGATAAAAAATTTAAAATAAAAGGAAATTAAGAATCCTCCCAAAAAATATACTTTACTCACTGCCTTGCACAGCGGCAAGGATTCACTGTTTTTTTTGGCAATTCAACTTCACTGAAGAAGTTAGCACTATATGGCGCTTGTCTGTTTGTATGGCGAATAACGCCGCAAATAGTTATTTAAAATGAACAACCTCACAAACACGGATTCACTGTTTTTTTTGGCAATTCAACTTCACTGAAGAAGTTAGCACTATATGGCGCTTGTCTGTTTGTATGGCGATTGATGCTGCAAATAGTTATTTAAAATGAACAACCCCACAAACCGGGCTTTTTTTTTGGAAATTCAACTTCACTGAAGAAGTTAGCACTATATGGCGCTTGTCTGTTTGTATAGCGAATAACGCCGCAAATAGTTATTTAAAATGAACATCCCCACAAACACGGCGTTTTTTTTTTTTTTGGCAATTCAACTTCACTGAAGAAGTTAGCACTATATGGCGCTTGTCTGTATGGTGACTGACGCTGCAAATAGTTATTTAAAATGAACAACCCCACAAACACGGCTTTTTTTTTGGCAATTCAACCTCACTGAAGAAGTTAGCACTGTATGGCGCTTGTCTATTTGTATGGCGAATGACGCTGCAACTATTTCTTTCACATTTACAAGCTGCCAATCACGGATTATATATGTTTTTCCCCAAACACAACCCAAAATACATATATTTTTTAATTTTTATTATTATTATTATTATTATTATTATTTTTTATGTACCCTAAACAAGGCTCTGACCCTCTTACTGCACTGCAACAAGGGACACTAGTGGTGCTTCTTTGAATAAAGCACCCCAAAACAGCCTTTAGAACAGAGTGCAGTGCTGTATAACAGGCTAACCCCTATGCCCACTCACTGCTGCTCAGTGTACGAGAATAGCTATTTTACTGCCTGATTTTCTGTCTAGAAATCGTCCCTCTCCTATCCCTGCAATTCATCAATCTATCCCTGATCTCCTCATTTCTTTTCTTTAGCAACGTTTTTCTATCACTTGCCCTATCTCTCCTGACGTCTGTCTCTGGTCTAAAATCAATTGCAAATGGTGGATTCCAGCGCTGTAGAGCTATTTATAGGGCTGTGACATCAGAGGACCTGGCTGGCTGCTAATTGGCTACATGTCTGCATGTGATCGCATTGTGGGTGTTTACTTCTTTGTCCCAGAAATCCTCCCCCCATGTCATGCCATGTGCTTGAGGCCATTTTAGGGAAAAAAAAAAAGTTTTGTTACCACGAATCGCCATGAAATTCGCTTTTGTGGCAAATCGAATTTTCCATGAAATTCGTAATGAATTCCACTTCGTCAGCTTCGATTCGCTCATCTCTAGTTCCAAGCGCACAATTTGCTCACATTTTGCCCAAAGATACGCACCCTCAAATGGCTGTTCCAGGAATGCATACTTTTCATTAGCTGTGCACTGGACTGCCTTGTCAATAATGGAGCACAAACTTGCTAATGGGGATTACACAGGAGAGAAAGAAAAAAATACTATAATACAATGCAATGAAACGGTAATTAACTGACTTAATGTAGTCTCTTACTAAAGTACCTGAATCTAAAGTCACTTAAGTTACACACTTACAAACACAGACTTGAAATCAAACATGCACACACTCACGTTTTTTGTCTGCTTTATATAGGTTCTGCTCCCAGACAACTTCAAACCTGACTGCTGTTTTTTTTTTTCCCTCTGGATTTTTATTTTATTACTATTCAATATTTGCTGTTTTATTAAAAACTCTAGGACAACCAGTTTAACTGGTCGTGGCTTTGCTGCAATAAAGTATCTGAAATACATTTTTCGCTGACTATAGGCGTAGAGTTCGCCAAAAGACACATTTTCCTAACTAATATGACAAAAGCATTGTAATCTGTAACAGCCGCTGCTTGTCATTCATAGCAGAGAGACAGGTACGTGTATCAAGGTTGTTGCTGATCTGCAGCCGGCATCATACACTGCAAAATTAGTCATTTGTCAACTGCACAAGGGATGACCCAGATTGAAAAACTATGGATAGATCTTCCCCTAATTTCACTGATAAGACATGGGAATAATCAAATCAGAATAATTTACTATTGTGTCCTGGCACTTTCCACCATGGTGTAAAATGCATTAATGTAATATGATCTGCATAATTTTAAGCAAAAACCACAGCACTCAAAAGTTCAGTAATACTATAATAGTGCATTTATTCCATCCATAATAATATTAACATTCTTATTTGGCCTACGTTTCGGTCATAACCTGACCTTGTTCACGGCCTGTCAATACAAGGATATAATACAAAATATAAGGTGAGTATATAATGAAAGGCAACAGTAGACGTCACATTATAATTCATGTCATGGGTGTGCAGAGAATTAGGCTCCCAATGTGAGGTTTCGGTGAGTCATATCTCAAAGACAAATCTCAAAGAGAAGGGAATATATCTGAAAATAAGATATATGCAAATATTAATATACATTAGAGTCATAGCGTTCTAAAGACTAGCATATGTTTCAGTACAAATTAGGGTGACAGCATAACTAGGAAGAGCCAGCGTGCAGCTATTTACAATGAGGAGGGTATATACATATATACATTAGTGGTCAGTGTCATATCACGCATGCGTCTGGATATTAGTATGAATACCTTATCAGTTATAATACATCGCCAAGGTCAAGTAGACAAGAGTTAACAGTATTTGGTACACTAGAGAACAGTGGATCAGATCATACCTTTACTTGATGAAGAGAGGGAGTATGGAGGATGGTCACCTATTGATTCAAGGTGCACCATCAAGGGAGACCTATAGTGTTTTAAATAGTGGGAGTCCGCGCGTGTGGCGGAAAGGCGCGGCGTCCCAAATCACGATCTGCGCATGCGCTGCCATAGCTACTGGCAAGCGCATGCGTGGGGTGTATCTAGAGGCTCGAAATACAGTGGGCGGAAGTCTATGCACGTCTAGGAAGCGTGGCGTCGTCAGCCGTAGCTGGCGCTTGCATATCAAGGTTACTGGCAGGCGCATGCTCTGAATACTAGAGGAGGTTAGAAGTACTGCGGGCATTTGCCGACACTGGAAGAACACATAATGGTTATGTTGTAACGCAAATAGCGTTAAAGGATAGGTGGGTTGTGGGACATAGAGATGAGATTGCGAATGTTAATATGACCATAGATATGATAAATGATAATGTACATGTTAAAGGCATATACTGAGGGCATATATATATATAGCGTATATAGCACATTGAGAGGATAGTGGTTGTAAGAAGGCACTCAAGTACTAAGTTATATTGGTATGTGTGAGTCTTAACACTAATAGCTATATACTACCTGCTGGTGAATGGTTCATTTTGTCTGCAAAAAAGAAGATGATATCATTAGTAGTCATACATAACATACAGAATAAGGGAAAATTAGTTAATTAGGAAGTCATCATCAATGGGTACAGAAATAAAAGTCCCTGTTCAGTCCCCGCGGTGTCAGGGTTCCCAGTTCAAAAATCCAGAAGGATTCGCGTTCCTTAAGTCGAGCTGTTCTGTTGCCGCCTCTCCGGGCCGGAGGAATTTGTTCCAAGATTTGAAATTTAAGCTGACTAATCTGGTGGTTGGCTGAATGAAAGTGGTGTGGGACAGGGAGTTCGGTTCTTTTGCATCGTATATCGGATTTATGCTTACAGATGCGGTCTCACACACACTGGGTAGTCTCCCCAACGTATGCGAGACCGCATGGGCAACGTATGAGGTAAACAACATAAGATGATGAGCAAGTAAAGAAGGCTTTTGCGTAATACACCTTTCCAGAATGGGGATGCACTATCCTATTACCTTTGATGACATTAGAGCACTGTGCACAGTTGAGGCAGGGATATGTCCCCGTCCTTTGGGTATCCGAGGACAAGTATTGTCTGTTTTTTCTTTAGGAGAAAATGATTCCATTCTCTCTCCGTTGTCCATCCTCTTAGAAAAAATTCTAACCCCTTTTATTAAAAAAACACGCTCTTTTCTGTTGGACACATCACATTTTCTGTCAGTCATTGCCGGAATACACGATTTATCACCAGATAGTAGACTAGTAACCTTGGATGTCAACAGCTTGTACACATCTATTTCACACTCGAAAGGCATACATGCAGTCTCAACACTTCTCCAATCCTCCGAGTACTCACCACAAGCCCAGTCATTTTGCATCCAATTATTACATCTTGTCCTTGAGCGCAACTACTTCTTGTTTGGTGATGACTTCTATGTGCAAAAGAAGGGCACCGCAATGGGGGCAAATGTAGCGCCCCCCTATGCCAATGCCTTTATGGCACAATTCGAAGAAGACAATATATATCCAAATAACCTTTTTCAAACACACGCTATGGCATGGCATCGTTTTATCGATGACATTTTCTGTGTGTGGGACGGTGATCAAAACTCCCTTGATGAATACTACTCATACCTGAACAATATTGACCCAGATTTACAATTCACCATCCATACCGATCAGACTAGTCTCAGCTTTCTAGACACTACAGTTATTAAAACACCAACAGGCAGGTTAACCACAGATTTATACAATAAACCAACCGACAGGAATACTCTTTTGCTATATTCTAGTTGCCATCCCAGAAATACAAAGGACTCACTGCCCCGTTCACAGTTCCACCGAGTCACAAGAATAGTCAAAGATTCTGAACTCCGCCTTACACGCCTCAATGAAATGTCTGACAAATTTCGCAATAGGGGATATCCAACCACTCTTCTTGAAAGAGAACGTAATCATTTACTTTCCACATCTACATTTTCTCCTTAAGAAAAAACAGACAATACTTGTCCTCGGATACCCCTGGTAATGACATACCACCCATTCATTCCTAAAATCCGTTCCATTATTCACAAACACTGGCCCATTTTACAACAGTCATACCCTACGATTCCAGAATTCACAAAACCCATACAGATGTGCTATAAGAGAACACGTAATCTAAAAGACCAGTTGGTAAAGGCGGACATTGGTTCATTACGGCCATCCCTCAGACAAACAACAATAGCCCCCCAAAGGACGGGGACATATCCCTGCCTCAACTGTGCACAGTGCTCTAATGTCATCAAAGGTAATAGGATAGTGCATCCCCATTCTGGAAAGGTGTATTACGCAAAAGCCTTCTTTACTTGCTCATCATCTTATGTTGTTTACCTCATACGTTGCCCATGCGGTCTCACATACGTTGGGGAGACTACCCAGTGTGTGCGAGACCGCATCTGTAAGCATAAATCCGATATACGATGCAAAAGAACCGAACTCCCTGTCCCACACCACTTTCATTCAGCCAACCACCAGATTAGTCAGCTTAAATTTCAAATCTTGGAACAAATTCCTCCGGCCCGGAGAGGCGGCAACAGAACAGCTCGACTTAAGGAACGCGAATCCTTCTGGATTTTTGAACTGGGAACCCTGACACCGCGGGGACTGAACAGGGACTTTTATTTCTGTACCCATTGATGATGACTTCCTAATTAACTAATTAACTAATTTTCCCTTATTCTGTATGTTATGTATGACTACTAATGATATCATCTTCTTTTTTGCAGACAAAATGAACCATTCACCAGCAGGTAGTATATAGCTATTAGTGTTAAGACTCACACATACCAATATAACTTAGTACTTGAGTGCCTTCTTACAACCACTATCCTCTCAATGTGCTATATACGCTATATATATATATATATGCCCTCAGTATATGCCTTTAACATGTACATTATCATTTATCATATCTATGGTCATATTAACATTCGCAATCTCATCTCTATGTCCCACAACCCACCTATCCTTTAACGCTATTGGCGTTACAACATAACCATTATGTGTTCTTCCAGTGTCGGCAATTGCCCGCAGTACTTCTAACCTCCTCTAGTATTCAGCGCATGCGCCTGCCAGTAACCTTGATATGCAAGCGCCAGCTACGGCTGACGACGCCACGCTTCCTAGACGTGCATAGACTTCCACCCACTGTATTTCGAGCCTCTAGATACACCCCACGCATGCGCTTGTCAGTAGCTATGGCAGCGCATACGCAGATCGTGATCCGGGACGCCGCGCCTTTCCGCGCCTTTCCGACACACGTGCGGACTCCCACTATTTAAAACACTATAGGTCTCCCTTGATGGTGCACCTTGAATCAATAGGTGACCATCCTCCATACTCCCTCTCTTCATCAAGTAAAGGTATGATCTGATCCACTGTTCTCTAGTGTACCAAATACTGTTAACTCTTGTCTACTTGACCTTGGCGATGTATTATAACTGATAAGGTATTCATACTAATATCCAGACGCATGCGTGATATGACACTGACCACTAATGTATATATGTATATACCCTCCTCATTGTAAATAGCTGCACGCTGGCTCTTCCTAGTTATGCTGTCACCCTAATTTGTACTGAAACATATGCTAGTCTTTAGAACGCTATGACTCTAATGTATATTAATATTTGCATATATCTTATTTTCAGATATATTCCCTTCTCTTTGAGATTTGTCTTTGAGATATGACTCACCGAAACCTCACATTGGGAGCCTAATTCTCTGCACACCCATGACATGAATTATAATGTGACGTCTACTCTTGCCTTTCATTATATACTCACCTTATATTTTGTATTATATCCTTGTATTGACAGGCCGTGAACAAGGTCATGTTATGACCGAAACGTAGGCCAAATAAGAATGTTAATATTATTATGGATGGAATAAATGCACTATTATAGTATTACTGAACTTTTGAGTGCCTTGGTTTTTGCTTAAAATTGTACAAGTGTTGTACCACAGAGCACCAAAACCGACAAAAGGAGTGCCGACCAACTACCCTTAGAGTAATATGATCTGCAACATACTATCAGGCAGCACTATGCACCAGTCATTGGAAATTTGCACCATGCAAACCATAGCATCACTGAAACATGAAAAAAGAGTCAAAACCATATAACTGGCAGTTAATACCTAGAGCCAAATTTTTGGTGCTCGGTAGAGATGAGCGAATCGATTCGTCGATTCGTATTGAATCTTGGGATTTTTAAGCAAGCGAATCACCTAATATTCGGATTCGCTTCGGCTTTGTACGCATTCGCTACGTAGTTTGTCCTATAAATTATACGCTATTGCTGCGTACAAGTTACTCTATAAATTCAATTCATTAGCGATGCAGACTCCTCCCTGGTAGTTCCGCCCCCTTCTCCAGGGCGCGAGGAAGACGAGGCAGACGATGGTGACACAGCGAGGCCCTGACTGGGGAGGCATGGTGTGGGGCACCGACCCCAATGAGGAGAAGGAACCGGAGGAGATCTACATCTCTCAATATGTCCGGCAGCCTAAGAAGTCGGTTGAGGTGCCCGCTGAGGTGTTTACTCCGCTGGCTGACATGGCGGAAGTGGCAGGAGTTCCAGCTCCGCCGCGGAAGGACTACTCCCTTCG
>ONZH01021103.1:0-27271 GCA_900303285.1 Rhinella marina
TTTAGATAAAATAGACTAATTATAGACTACAACTGTTCGAATCGTCTTGCTAAGTCATGCCCCCAACTCTGTCAGACCACGCCCCCTCCCACTCTGCAGCCATTCTGCAATGACACACAGAAACATTAAATGAAATAGATTAAATCACCTATGCGAAGCGCTTTGCTAAGCCACACCCCCAACTCTGTCAGGTCATGCCCCCTCCCACTCCGCAGCCAACAGGGATTGAAAGAATGAAGGGAAAAATAAACTTCTGTCAGCTGCAGGGGTGGGAGGGTGAATTTCTCTCTGCAACGACACACAAAATTTTAGATGAAATAGACTAATTTCAGACTACAACCGTTCGAAGCATCTTGATAATCCACACCCCCAACTCTGCCAGGCCACGCCCCCTCCCACTCCGCAGGCAACGGGGATTGAAAAAAAATCAGCTGCAGGGGTGGGAGGGTGAATTTCTCTCTGCAACTACACACAAAAATCGTAGATGAAATTGACTAATTTTACACTACGACCATTCAGTACTAATAAAAGATGTTTTTTTCCACTGCTACCCATTGCGGGTCCCCATAAATTACCATGTCATCGACCTGTAATTCATGCCACTCTGACCCCCGCCCTAGATCTCGGGAAAACACGCTCCGACTTTGTCAGGCCATGCCCCCTCCCACTCCGCAGCCAACGGGGATTAAAAAAATGAAGGTAAAAATCAACTTCTGTCAGCTGCAGGGGTGGGAGGGAAGTTGGATTTCTTTCTGCAACAACATACAGAAACATTAAATGAAATAGATTAAATATACCCGTGCAAAGCAATGTTTTCTTCCACTGTTACCCATGGCGTGTCCTCATAAATTACCATGGCATCGACCTGTAATTCTGCCCACCATCAAAAGAAGGACTTAAAACCCCGCCCCAGGTCTTGCAACGTCACGCCCCTGACTCAGTCAGGCCATGACCCCTCCCACTCCGCAGCCAATGGAGATTGAACAATTGAAGGTAAAAATCAACATCTGTCAGCTGCAGGGATGGGAGGGAGGATGACTTTCTCTCTGCAACGACACACAGAAACATAAAATGAAATAGATTAAATATACCCGCGCAAAGCAATGTTTTCTTCCACTGCTACCCATTGTGTTTCCTCAAATTACCATGGCATTAACCTATAATTCAGGCCACCCTGAAATGAAGGACTTAACCCCCCCCCCCGTGTCCCATTAAATCACGCCCCCTCCCACTCCGCAGCCAATAGGGATTGAAAAAATGAAGGTAAAAATCTATTTCTGTCAGCTGCATTGACTTTCTCTCTGCAACGACACACAGAAACATTAAATAAATAGATGAAATATACCCAGGCGAAGCCGGGTCTTTCTGCTAGTATATTATAAAAATAGGTTTCTGTCTTTCTGTCTGTCTGTTCTTTATGCATGAATAAATGACTGGACTGATTTTCAACAAATTTGGCATAAAAGTACATCAGGAGTCCAGGAAGGTTTTAGACCGTGTCTGAACTCTCTAGGACATACCGTTCCTGAGATATTCCCAAAAAATGACCTACATTAGCCAATATTAACCTGGAAGTCTTTCTTTTCATATCCCAACTGCCAAACACACGGTCACATGTCCCTTAACAGCCAATAGAAGCTCACAACCCTTAGGCTACATGCACACGACAGTGAAAAAAAAGTCCGTTAAAAACGGATACACTGTCAGTTTTTCATGGCCATTTTGCATCAGTGTGTGCATCCATTTTCTGGCCATGTGTCCATTTTTAATGTCCATTTTGCATCCGTTTTGTATCAGTTTTTGATGTCCATTAAAAACGGACATGAAAAATTGATGAATTGGATTGGCAGTTATTTCTTGCCCTCAACTATAATCATGACCCCCATGATGCCCATAATGTCCTCCATAGTGCCCCTAACTAAAATAATGTCCCCCACGGTGTAAATAATTTTTTATAGTGTCCCAGCTAAAATAATGTCCCCCATGTAGGCCCCCTGGTAAAATAATGTCCCCCATGAAGGCCCCCTGGTAAAATAATGTCCCCATGGTTTAAATAAATGCCCCCACAGCTGCTTTTTGATGATTAAAAATAAAAAAAACCTCACCTTCTCCACTTGCTCACGCTGCAGCAGTCTCTTCTCTCACGCACAGGACCTGCCGAAGGACCTGCGATGTGAGCGATGGTGTCACTGAGCACGCCAACGTGATGACGTCACCGCGCATAACGCAGGTCCATCGGGAGGGCCTGCTCAATGAAAACTGGAGACTGCGCGAGCAAGTGGGTAGGGTAAGTGGCCATATGGTACCCGTTTTTAATGGCCAGTAGACGGAAGCACTCCTGTCAATGCCATTTATTTCAATGAGGCAGTCGGGCCGTGAAAACCTGCCAGAAATACAGAAATAGGACATGTCCTATTTCTGGATGGACGCTATTCACTGGCCTTTAAAAAAACGGCCATGTGAATAGCCCCATAGGCTGACATTGGCACAAAAAATGGCTGTGTGACGGCCGCTACTTAGACGGCCGTCACACGGCCATTTTTCACTGTCGTGTGCATGAGCCCTAACTCTCCACATACACACAGTTTTGATGAATATTTCCATAGCAACCTAGCCACTTTTCTTCACTGCTGTACGGTCAGCTTTAAAGGTGCAGGGCAGAGGAAGTTGGGTAAGAACAAGAAAGACTTGGGAAATAGGTTTTTGTGCTGTGTAGTAACCAGGCTGGTAATGAGAAGTAATTAGCAGCCAGCTGAGTAGGTTCGGTAAATAGCTCCATAAAACACAATTCAGTGCTTATCTCCCACAGGGTTTGGCACAGCCTAGTCCTTATACACGGTGACATGTACACAGTTTTACTGCAGGTTTCCATAGCAAGCCAGCCATTTTTCTTCGCTGCTGTAGGTGAGCTTTAGGCTAGGGCTACACAACAAGATGTGTCGCACAACAATAAGTTGCACAACTACACTGCTACATGTGTCGCGTGACATTGATGTGGAAACAATGTTGCACAACAATTTTTATAATAATAGTCTATGGTGTTGCACTGCGACATGCATTTTTGCAGGATTTTGTAATGCAGCACTTGCCAGCCGCTATATGAAACACAATTCTGATTGATCATTCCTTCACTCTGTATGCTTTCCCTTGTAAAACACTAAATCTACTATATATATATATATATATATATATATATATATATATATATATTGTGGGGGTTCACCCTAGTAGGCAGGGTGAGCGGATAGAGAACAGAGGCACAAAAGCAGTTCTTAACCCTTAGAGTACCAGCGCCATACATGTACGGCGCAAAAAGCCGGGACACAAGGCGATCAGCAGCGGGGATTCGGCTGTGCCGAGGTGCCGGACCCCTGCTGAATGTGCCAGCATCGGTGAAAACACCGATGCCGGCACATTAACCCTTCATGTGCCACGGTCAGCGCGGCACATGTGGTGTGCAGGAGTTCAGGATGGCGAGCGGGGGGGCCATAGGTTCCCGCGCTGCTGTGATGGGGACCCGATGGCTCGGATAGCAGCCCGATGCCTTTCTTAGGCATCGTGGCTGCTATCCCTGCGTGCCTATGCGATCCAGCCCCCTGGATCGCACAGGAAGCAGGCTGTAAGTGTATTACATTGAGTAATACACTTACAGCCAATGCATTACAATACAAAAGTATTGTACTGCATTGTAAAGGGGATCAGACCCCCAAAAGTTAAATAAAATAAAAAAGGTAAAAAATAAAGTTTCCTAAAAATAATAATAATACAAGTTTCAAGTTAAAAAAACGCCATTTTCCAAAAAAAGCTAAAAAAAATGTAAAAAAAAGGTAAAAAAAAAAGATAAACATATTAGGTATCGCAGCGTCCGTATCGACCGGCTCTATAAAAATAGATATTAATATCGTATTTAACCCAAAATGGTACCACTCAAACCGTCATCTTGTCCCGCAAAAATTATACCCTACCTTAGACAATCGGCCAAAAAATAAAAAAAATATGGCTCTCTGAAAATGGCAACACAAAAAAAAAGATTTTATTCTGTTCAAAAATAAATGTAATGTGTAAAACTTTCCAAAAATAAGAAAAGTTAGATATATTGGGTATCACCGTGTCTGTAACAACCTGCTCTATAAAAATATTACATGAGATGGCCCCCCAGGTGAATGCTGTAAAAAAATTTTTAAAAAAACTATGCCATAACAGCCATTTTTTTTCACCTTGCCTCACAAAAAGTGTAATACCACACGATTAAAAAGGCGTATGTAACCAAAAATGGTACCAATCAAACCGTCATCTTGTCCCGCAAAAAATGAGCCCCCACATAAGACAATAACTCAAAAAAATAAAAATCAATGGCGCAAACCAATCCATCAAAATCTGTGTTGTAAAATCCATATGTCGCTCCTTCTGTTCTGCCATGTGCCCCCACAGCAGTTTACCACCACATATGGGGTGTTGCCGTATTCAGGAGAAAATGGGTAACAAATTATGGGGTGCTTTTCTCCTGTTACCCCTTGTGAAAATGAAAAATTTGGGGCTAAAGCAACATTTTATTGGAAGAAATGAAACTTTTCATTTTCACAGCCAAGTGTTTCCAAATTCCATAAAACGCTTAGGGGTAAAAGTGGCCAGTACCCCCCCCTTTATATATTCTTTGAAGGGTGTAGTTTCCAAAACGGGTCATTATTTGAGGGTTTCCACTGTAGGGGTACGTCAGGGTCTCTCAATTACAAAATGGTGCCTAAAAACCATTCTAGCAAAATCTGCCTCCAAAATCCGTATGGCGCTCCTTTCTTCTGACCACTGCCACAAACCCATAAAGACGTTTACCACCACATATGGGGTATTTCTGTAAACTGCAGAATCAGAGTAATGTATATTGAGGTTTAGTTTGCTGTTAACCCTTGCTATTTTGCAAGAAAAATAATATTAACATGAATAATCTACCAAAAAAGTGAAATTTCACCTCCATTTTCCATTAATTCTTGTGGAACACCTCAAGGGTTAACAAAGTTTGTAACAGCAGTTTTTTATAATTTGAGGGGTGTAGTTTCTAAAATGGGGTCATTTATGGGTGGTTTCCATTACGTAAGCCACTCAAAATCACTTTATTCCTGAATTGGTGCTTAAAAAAATGGTTTTGGAAATTTTGTTGAAAATTTTTAAAATGGCTTCTAAACTTCTAAGCCCTCTAACGTCCCAAAAAAGTAAAATGACATTTATAAAATGATGCCAACATAAAGTATACATATGGGGAATGTAAAATAATAACTATTTTTGGAGGTATTACTATGAATTTTGAAAGTAGTAAATTCACTGTGTCACTATATATATATATATATATATATATATATATATACTGTATATATATATATATTTTTTTTCTCCTTATACTCTACATATCACACATTGATTGCTAGCTTGTGTTTGTAATTGCTTTTTGTCAAACACAGCTAAGGGCTCGTTCACGTCACTGTTCAGCCCTTTCGTTCTCCTGCTCCCACAAATTTAAGAGTATGTTCACACAACAGATTTTGGTGGAACTGGGGGTGATATAGAAGGAGGGACTAGAACAGTTCATATGGAAAGTTGTAGGATAAAAAATATACATAAACCTCGTATGTACACTAATGCCACTATCCTGACTAATAAAACCAGGGAACTGGAATTAGTAATATGTGTGGAGAACTATGACATAGCGGGAATTAACTGAGACATGGCTTGATGATAGCTATGACTGGGCAGTTAATGTACAGGTTTACAGTCTGTTTAGAAAGGATCGTCAAAACCAGAAAGGGGGAGGTGTCTGCCTTTATGTAAAGTCCTGTCTAAATCCGGGAAGATATGAATGAGGGACATGAACATGTGGAGTCACTGTGGGTAGAAATACTTGGAGGCAAAAACAATAATAAAATACTAATATGAGTTTATTATAAGCCACCTAACATACCAGAGTCCTCAGAAAATTTACTTCTAAATGAGATAGATAAGGCGGCAAATCATAATGAAGTCGTTATTATGGGGGACTTCAACTGCCAAGATATAGACTGGGAAACTGAAAACTGTATACAGTATGTCATAAAGGAAACAGTTTATTGGCGATAACCAAAGACAATTACACACTGTCACAACTGGTTCAGGACCCGACTAGCGGGACGGCCATACTGAACTTAGTATTAATCAATAGACCTGACAGATGTGCAGGTTGGGGGACACCTGGGAAATAGTGACCATAAAATAATATCCTTCCAACTGTCGTTCAAAAGAGTGTTTCTTCAGGGAGAAACAAAAATAACATATTTAAAAAAAAAACTAAATTTAGCCAACTAAGAGAGGCTATTGGCCTAACTAATTAAAACAAAGTCCGCAAAAATAAAAATACAGCCACTAAATGTAATATTTTTAACAGCAATACTAAAGTCTAATTGTGAGAGGTACATACCTAATGGGAATAAAAGGGTAAGGAACAAGAAAAAAACAATGTGGATAAATAGAACTGTAAAGAAAGCAATAAATGACAAAAAGAAAGCATTTAAATCACTAAAATAGGAGTGTAGCAAGTAAGCATTGAAAAACTATAAGGAAAAAAATAGACTATGTAAAAGACAAATAAAAGCAGCCAACCTAGAGACAGAAAGATTCATTGCCAAAGAGAGTGAAACTAACCCTAAAATGTTCTTTAATTATATAAATGGTAAAAACTATAAATTGTAAGGTTTACAGAGTGATGAGGGTAGAGTTCCAGACAGCGACCAGGAGAAAGAAAAGCTATTAAGCTTTTTTCTGCACTGTATTCATTGAGGAAAATAAACCGTCAGATGAAATACAGAATGTAAAAGTAAATTCCCCATTAAAAGTGCCCTGTCTGACCTAGGAAGAAGTACAGTGGCTTCTTAAAAAGATTAAAATAGACAAGTCGCCAGGACCAGATGGAATACACCCCCGTATCCTAAGAGAATTAAGTAATGTCATATCCAAACCCTTATTTCTGATATTTAAGAACTCTATATTGACAGGCATTGTTCCTCAGGATTGTCGCATAGCAAATGTGGTGCCAATATACAAAAAGGGTCCAATAACAGAGCCTGGAAACTATAGGCCGGTAAGTTTAACTTCTGTTGTGGGTAAACTGTTTGAAGGTTTTTTAAGAGATGCTATCTTGGAGTACCTCAATGAAAATAACGCCATATCAGCATGACTTCATGAGGGATCAGTCATGTCAAACTAATTTAATCCATTTCTATGAGGAGGTAATTTCCAGACTTGACCATGGCAAATCAATGGATGTCACATATCTTAACTTCTCCAAAGCATTTGATACTGTACCACATAAAAAGTTATTATATAAAATGAGAATGCTTGGACTGAGAGAAAATGTCTATATATGGGTAACTGACTCAGAAAATAGAGGGTGGTTATTAACGGTACAAACTCAGATTGGGTCACTGTCACAAGTGGGGTACCACAGGGGTCCGTATTGGGCCCTAATTAACACAGAAGAGGACAGTACACTGCTACAGATGGATCTGGATAGATTGGAGGCTTGGTCAGAGAACTGGCAGATGAGTTGTTAACACTGACAAATGTAAGGTTATGCAGATGGGAAGAAAAAAATTAATGTTACCAGTACATACTAAATGGTAAAACACTGGGTAACACTGACATGTAAGAGCAGTGAGACTATGGAACTTTCTGCCTGAGGAGTTGGTGATGGTGAATTCACTAAAAGAGTTCAAGAGGGGTCTAGATGTATTTCTACAGTGTAATAATATTACAGGCTATAGCTACTAGAGATAGGTCGTTTATCCAGGGAGTTATTCTGATTGCCTGATTGGAGTCGGGAAGGAATTTTTTCCCCTAAAGTGGGGAAAATTGCCTTCTACCTCACAAGGGTTTTTTTGCATTCCTCTGGGTCAACTCTGGATCAACAGGCTGAACTAGATGGATAGATGTCTTTTTTCAGCCTAAGGCCCCATTCACACGACCGTATGAATGGGGCCGTATCTATTCCGCAATATTGCAGAATAGATGTGGTCCCATTCACTCCTATGGGAGCGGGCAGCCTCGTAAAAACATAAAACTTGTCCTATACTTGTCCGCATGAATGGACAACTATAGGCATTTTGAATGGGGTGCCTGGCCATGTGTTCCGCAGCGCTGCGGAAGACACGCCAGGCGGCAGCTGTAGTATTATTGCAGACCCGCAATATTATGGCCGTCTGAATGGGGCCTTATAAACTATGTTACTATGGTACATTTTTAGTGCAGATTTTGGCACTTTTTTTCATCTTCCAATTTTTTTCAGCTTCTCATTCCTTTCAGTGGGAGAATCAGTGTGGTTCCAAAAAACGTGGAGTGAATGGGCCCTTCCACATTAAAATGGCGCTTGTGCTGTTTTTACGTGACTTATCCAAAACTAATTGCCAGAAGTTTAGATTCATTTGGCAGAAGAATTTTTGTGAATTCCATAATGAATCGGATTCATTCAGAATCAGTTTGCTCATCTCTAGTACATATCAATACGTTATTTAAGTTTCCTCTTTTTTCATATTTGAATTGGTTACGTTTTATAAACCCCCCTGCAAAGCAGCCCTCAGAATATGAATCACATAAAATGTGCGTAAAATGCTAGTTTAAAAGCAGACCTTTGACTGTAGGCAGAGCAAGCTGTAAATCCTGGATATTACAAATCTGCATACAATCCATCTGTGAGTCCTAAAGGGAATAATAATGAAAGAAACTGTTTATTGCTATGGGAAATGGGATGAAAAGAAAGAAAAACAAGCTTGAAATCTGTGAGAGGATACATCTCCGGCAACGCAACCAGATTAACAAATACTTTTAATCTTTAGCTGTTCCAGCACACACCACACTTGCAATCCATTATTCTATAAAGCCCATTTACATACTAATGTCTGAAATGTAAATTTCAACATAATGAAAATTGGTAGTTGCTATAATTTACTTGATTAAAACAATAATTGCTGTGTTTGCCAGGACTATCAGTGTAGATTCCTTTCAAATTATTTTTAATTTACAATTTTGTTACTTTTTTTTTTAATCTAGCATCTCTTTTTTTCCTATTATGCACAAAAACCATTATGTAGAGATAATCACATGCTCAATGACATTGACTTGAAGCATGCTTAAATGTGTGTTATTGAAAGCACTTTTCTGAGTAGCACTCAAATGGTTTGAGCATAAGGTTCATGTACAGTAAATGGCTGTATTATTGATTTGTATATCACGGATAGGTAATACAAAACTCATAGACTGGGTCCATACTGTGGGTCTGTCTGATTTTATACAGAAAACAAAAGATACTGTTTAATTGTTATAGGTGTATGAATCTGGCATGGCATGGGCCATTGTATTTCTTAAAAGGGAGAATATGAAGCCTTACAGAGACATTACAATTAGAGATGAGCAAAGTTATGGAAAATTTGATTTGGCTGCTTTGCTGAATTAATAAAGAAATTAACTTTGTGATTAATTATTTAGTCACAAAGGGCATTTCTTTGTGACAAAGTGGAATGGCAATTGCACTGCAGCCCCCCCCCCCCAGCTGTCATTGAACCCCTCAGATGCCACGTTCAACTATGATCACAACGTCTGAGAATATAAATGTTGTCTTTCTAGGTTAATCGGTTGAAAGAAAAAAAAAATCTTATCCATTTGATCGTTAAGAGCCCCGCAGCCATCTTGATTGAAGATGCTGTGCAAAATCTGGCATGATGACATCCGCCGGTGCAGTGAGATCATACATCATTACGTGTGGGATTTCACACGATATCTTCACTCAAGATGGCCACGGCGGGCTCTTCACGTGCAAATGGATGATTTGTTACCATGAAGTGCAAGGAAATTCAGCTTCATGGTGAAGCAAATTTTTCTGAAATTTGCATCGAAGTCCACTTCGGATACTTCAATTCGCTCAACACTAATTACAATGTATATCGCATGCATACTGTATTACGGACCTCTGGAAATTGCTTGTCCCTCCATTCTACGTGCAGTGTGCATATGTGCACTAACAAACCATGGGTTATATAGTGCATACATAACATGTATATATATATATATATATATATATATATATATATATATAATCCTATCACCATCTGAAAAGAATAGCCATCCATGTAATTCATGGATGGACTAGGTTGGCTACAGCCAGAGCTTGTTAGAAGCTCTGCGGTGGCTGAGAGACTGC
Organism: Rhinella marina; assembly: GCA_900303285.1. Taxonomy (NCBI): domain Eukaryota; kingdom Metazoa; phylum Chordata; class Amphibia; order Anura; family Bufonidae; genus Rhinella; species Rhinella marina. Next base: position 10,214 of record ONZH01021103.1, read on the forward strand.
TGTCTATTTATGTACATAAAGCAGCCTGTCTGTTGTATCCCTAAAGGGCTAAGAGAGTGTTCTCCTCTTGAATACGTACAGTGGGGAAAAAAAAGTATTTAGTCAGCCACCAATTGTGCAAGTTCTCCCACTTAAAAAGGTGAGAGAGGCCTGTCATTGACATCATAGGTAGACCTCAACTATGAGAGACAAAATGAGAAAAAGTAGTGCATACTAGGGCAGATACACAAAGACTGGCATCACATATGCCTTTCTTAGTACTGTACTTACTACTTAGATACTGTAACGCTTTACTCTTCTTACAATCACCCAAACAAGTGTTTGAATTTTACTAGCATCTGTTCCTCTTTTCTTTTTTTTTCTTCCAAATGAAGCAACCAAACCGTAGATGTTCATTTGGACACTCTTGTTTGTAAGCATTCTAATTGCCATTTCTTTATATTATCCGGGGCAGGTTAATGTTTGTTTTACTAATTTGTGTGCATAGCACATTGGCTGTATAAACATAGTAATATGGTCTAAGTGATAGAAAATCATTGCTACTGTACTTTTTGCCAGGAAGTTTTGAATGATATTAAAAACCTATTGGGGTTAAGATCTAGCCATGTTTCATGCTTGAGGCATCTTTTGTCTCCTAGCAACATATTGGTTCTAGCTATTCAGCAGGGTGTCATCAGATGCCAATGTGGGTGCCACAACGGGAAAAGGCATGCTAGGAATGGTGTTCACCACATACTAAACAGACCACTGCCCACATTATGCACAGGTCCACCAACCACTAGGTATTTATACTTGTTTCTGAGACTTGGCATTGAGTTTATACTTTGTAATCTTTGTCTCACAGAAGAGTCCTGCTGAAATATGGCATATCTGGCAATACTAGGGGTGCAGTAGGGCAATTTTATTTAGGTCAATGATCTAGATCGGATAGCTCTTGTCAGGGCAGAGTCTTTGAGGCAAGGCAACTAGAGATCAACATTCCCAAAAAGTGTGCAACAGAGAGAGCTTTTGCTCATAGCTATTTTACACTATATATTAGGACCTCCAAGATAGTGTCAAGTACTTGAATCCAGGTACTGTAGCACTACCGAGTGTAACAAAGACTGGTAAAAGTGTTCCTTTTCTACCTTAGATAAGTAACATAGTAACATAGTAACATAGTTTACAAGGCCGAAAAAAGACATCTGTCCATCCAGTTCGGCCTGTTTTCCTATAAGTTGATCCAGAGGAAGGCAAAAAAAACCCTGTGAGGTAGAAGCCAGTTTTCCCCACTTTAGGGAAAAAAATTCCTTCCCGACTCCAATCAGGCAATCAGAATTACTCCCTGGATCAACGACCCCTCTCTAGTAACTATAACCTGTAATATTATTACCCTCCAAAAATACATCCAGGCCTCTCTTGAACTCTTTTAGTGAACTTACCATCACCACCTCCTCAGGCAGAGAGTTCCATAGTCTCACTGCTCTTACCGTAAAGAATCCTCTTCTATGTTTGTGTACAAACCTTCTTTCCTCCAGACGCAGAGGATGGCCCCTCATCACAGTCACAGTCCTGGGGATAAATAGATCGTGGGAGAGATCTCTGTACTGACCTCTGATATATTTATACATAGTTATTAGATCTCCCCTCAGTCGTCTTTTTTCTAAAGTGAATAAGCTAATTTTGATAATCTTTCTGGGTACTGTAGTCCACCCATTCCACTTATTACTTTAGTTGCCCTCCTCTGAACCCTCTCCAGCTCTGCTATGTCTGCCTTGTTCACAGAAGCCCAGAACTGTACACAGTACTCCATGTGTGGTCTGACTAGTGATTTGTAAAGTGGCAGGACTATGTTCTCATCACGGGCATCTATGCCTCTTTTGATGCAACCCATTATCTTATTGGCCTTGGCAGCAGCTGTCTGACACTGGTTTCTGCAGCTTAGATTTCTGTTCACTAAAATTCCTAGGTCCTTTTCTATGTCAGAGTTACCCAATATTTTACCATTCAGTATGTACTGGTGACTTGCATTATTCCTTCCCATATGCATAACTTTACATTTGTCAGTGTTAAACCTCATCTGCCACTTCTCTGCCCAAGCCTCCAGTCTATCCAGATCCATCTGTAGCAGTGTACTGTCCTCTTCTGTGTTAATTACTTTACACAGTTTAGTGTCATCTGCAAAAATTGATATTTTACTGTGCAAGCCTTCTACAAGATCATTAATAAATATATTGAAGAGAATAGGGCCCAATACTGACCCCTGTGGTACCCCACTAATTACAGTGACCCAATCTGAGTATGTACCATTAATAACCACCCTCTGTTTTCTATCACTGAGCCAGTTACTTACCCACATACAGACATTTTCTCCCAGGCCAAGCATTCTCATCTTATATACTAACCTTTTATGTGGTACAGTGTCAAATGCTTTGGAGAAGTCCAGATATACGACATCCATTGATTCGCTGCGGTCCAGTCTAGAACTTACCTCCTCATAGAAACTGATTAAATTGGTTTGACATGACCGATCCCTCATGAAGCCATGTTGATATGGAGTAATTTGCTTATTTTCATTGAGGTACTCCAAGATAGCATCTCTTAGAAAACCCTGAAACAGTTTACCCACGACAGATGTTAAACTTACCGGCCTATAGTTCCCGGGCTCTGTTTTTGGACCCTTTTTGAATATTGGCACCACATTTGCTATGCGCCAATCCTGTGGAACACTCCCTGTCAGTATAGAGTCCTTAAATATCAGAAATTAGGGTCTGGCGATGACATTACTTAATTCTCTTAGGATACGGGGGTGTATGCCATCCGGTCCTGGCGATTTGTCTATTTTAATCTTTTTAAGACGCAGCTCTACTTCTTCCTGGGTCAGACAGGGCACTTTTAATGGGGAATTTACTTTTATATTCTGCATTTCATCTGACAGTTTATTTTCCTCAGTGAATACAGTGGAGAAAAAGATATTTAGTAGCTTTGCTTTCTCCTCATCGCTCTCTGCAACTCCCCCCTCATTACTCTGTAAGGGGCCGACACCTTCAGGTTTATACTTTTTACCATTTATATAATTAAAGAACATTTTAGGGTTAGTTTTACTTTCTTTGGCGATTAATCTCTCGGTCTCTAGTTTGGCTGTTTTTATTTGTCTTTGTCGCTCCCCTCCTGTTTTAGTAATTTAAATGCTTTCTGTTTGTCATTTATTGCTTTCTTTACAGTTCTGTTTATCCACATTGGTTTTTTCTTGTTCCTTAACCTTTTATTCCCATAAGGTATGTACCTCTCACAATTAGATATTAGGATGCTTTTAAAAATATCCCATTTTGTGGCTGTATTTTTATTTTTGAGGACTTTGTCCCAGTTAGTTAGGCCTATGGCCTCTCTTAGTTGACTAAATTTAGCTTTTTTGAAGTTAGGTATTTTTGTTCCTCCCTGAAGAAACGCTCTTTTGAATGACAATTGGAAGGTTATTATATTAAGTGTTCTCTTAATACTTTAGTTAGTTGTGTCATTGGACAAATTGCAACTGTTTGCATATTTGTTTGTGTCTTTATATTTATATTTCCAGAATGGTCGGCTCCATCCATCTTCCCATCAATTTTAATCATCTACCCTGTCCCTGCTGATGAAAAGCAGGTCCAAACCATGATGCTGCTGCCACCATGTTTGACAGTGGGGATGGTGAGTTCAGGGTGATGAGCTGTGTTGCATTTACGCCAAACATATCGTTTTGCATTGTTTCCAAAAAGTTTGATTTTGGTTTCATCTGACCAGAGCACCGTCTTCCACATGTTTGGTGTGTCTCCCAGGTGGCTTGTGGCAAACTGTAAACAAGACTTTTTATGGATATCTTTGAGAAATGGCTTTCTTCTTGACACTCCTCCATAAAGGCCAGATTTGTGAAGTGTTCGACTGATTGTTGTCCTATGGACAGACTCTCCCACCTCAGCTATAGATCTATGCAGTTCATCCAGAGTGATCATGGGCCTCTTGGCTGCATCTCGGATCAGTCTTCTCCTTGTTTGAGATGAAAGTTTAGAGGGACGGCCGGGTCTTGGTAGATTTGCAGTGGTATGACACTCCTTCCATTTCAATATGATCGCTTGCACAGTGCTCCTTGGGAAGTTTAAAGCTTGGGAAATCTTTTGGTATCCAAATCTGGCTTTAATCTTCTCCACAACAGTATCATGGACCTGCCTGGTGTGTTCCTTGGTCTTCATGATGCTCTCTGTGCTTTAAACAGAACCCTGAGACTATCACAGAGCAGGTGAATTTATACGGAGACTTGATTACACACAGGTGGATTCTATTTATCTTCATCAGTCATTTAGGACAACATTGGATCATTCAGAGATCCTCATTGGACTTCTGGAGTGAGTTTTCTGAATTGAAAGTAAATGGGCCGAATAATTTTGCATGCCCCACTTTTCAGTTTTATTATTACAAAAAATGTTTTAATGATGCAATAAATCTCGTTCCACTTCACATTTGTGACCCACTTGTTGTTGATTCTTCATCAAAATTTAAAAAGTTATATCTTTTTGTTTGAAGCCTGAAATGTGGCAAAAGGTTGAAAAGTTCAAGGGGGCCGAATACTTTCGCAAGGCACTGTACATGTTAACATTTCTTCATTTGACATTTGCTGGCAAGACTGTTTTCAACCCTCTTACAAGCATGTACAAATCATATACTTACAATTAAAGTTAGGCCTTCACATGTCCATGATGAGATTAGTGACAAGCTGGTCAGTGGTCCATCTGTGAAGATGTTCATGAATATTACTTCTAAAAGGAAAAAAAGAAAACTGCTCTAGGAGCTACATAACATAATATAGTTGAGATACACCAAAGGATGTTACAGCTTAAATGGTACTGCGCTCACATTGTAGGGTTGTGATAAGTCACAACCACCATTATAGTGTAAAGAAAGGTGTAACAGTGGCCGCTGTGCGCCACTGTTCCCCTACTTACCGCCCCGGTCCTGGGCGCCATGTTCAGCCGTGATCTGCTACCTGTGCTTCCCATTCACCTCTGTAGTCCGAGGCTCTTTCCGTTTAGTGCTGTTGCTCTGGGATCTGCTCTGGAGTTTCCATTTAGCCCTGGCTGCCTCATGCTTGCTGCTTATTCCTTGCATCACTCCCCTTGGGGCCGGCGCATGTTGGATCATATGGGTTGGATCATGTGATTAACCAATCTCATTAACCAACCCTGGCCCTATATAAGTGGCTCAGCCCTCTTCCCAGATGCTTCAGTGTCAAGGTCCTTGTGTCCTGTTGGGTTGCCACAATTCCTGCTTGAATTCCTGTGTTCCTGACTCGTGCTCGTGTTCCCAGATTCCGCTACCTCCGTCATCCCTGGCGCTTGCTTAAACCTTCTTGTTGCCGACCCGGATTGCCTGACCTGTACCTGTGCCGCCTGCCCTGACCACTTCTCTGTCTGACTTCGCCTCTGCCCTCTTACCACCACTGTACCTCTGGTACCTTCGCAGGTACCTCCTTGTCCATCTGGACCAGCTGCCTCATGTGCCTATCTTCCTCAGGAGGTAGCAACCTGGTGTTCCCCTCAGAAAGTTTATCCCCACCATCAGGGCTATTGTGAAGATCGAGGGGTTCACTTAGACAATGCCCTTAGAGAAGGTAGGACACAAGGTACAGTGGGTTCACGAGGCCATGGACCCCGTGGGTCACCCCAAGCCTGTCGTTCAGAAATTGCTACAAGAAGTCAGGCATCAGAGCGAACATCAGGATGTCATGATGCAGTTCATGCAGAATGTCGCTGCTCGTCTGGATGCCATCTCTGGGAGGGCCTTTCTGACCGGATTAATGATGAATTAGCCGGTCGCGACCGTCCGCCTACTTTGAATGACCTGATCACCTTGGCCACAAGTATTAATATGCGTTTGAGGGAACGTTCTAAGGAGGTCGCAGGGACCAGAAGACCACCTCATTTGGCTCCATCCTTCCAGAGGCTGGTTCTTTCTCTAGAGTCCACCGTGTCTGAAGAGCCCATGCAAATAGAGCGCCTTCAATTGTTCGACCAGGAACATTTATGCCGTAAAGCAGAGAACCTGTGTCTGTATTGTGGAGGCAAGGCCCACGTTGCCCGTAATTGTCAGCAGAAGACGGGAAATGCCAAAGTCTAGGACAAGTTGGAGAGATGGTCCTAGACAAGGAAAAGTCCTCTCCGAAACTTTCAGATCCGGTGACTCTCTCTCACAAGGGATTCTGCATTCTTGGACTCGGGGTCAGCCGGTAACTTAATTCAAAAAGCTCTGGTCCATCAGTACCGGCTTCCTACCATTCGTCTAGAAAAGCCTCTGTCAGTTGCTTCAGTAAATGGACTGCCGCTTCCTGAACCTGTGCTCTCGGTTTCTTTGCCCCTTAAGCTGCAAATAGGGGTTCTGCATTCTGAGACGATCTCCTTCTATGTGCTGCCAGTGTCCGTGAATCCGATTATCCTTGGTCTACCCTGGCTGCGTCAGCATACTCCAGTTCTGGACTAGCACTCCGGTCAGATTCTGCGTTGGGAATCATTCTGTCAGTCCACCTGCTTATCGGAGTTCCGACCTACTTTCTTGCCTACTGTACCTGCAGACCTGCCTGGACTTCCGCAGCAGTATGCTAGTTTTGCGGATGTCTTCAGTAAGAAAGAGGCCGAGACCCTGCCTCCTCATCGTCCATATGATTGTCCGATTGACCTTCTGCCTTGTGCCACTCCCCCCCTGTGGTCGAGTCTACCCACTCTCACTTCCCGAAACCCAAGCGATGTCTGATTATATTAAGGACCACCTCGAAAGGGGGTTTATCCGAAAGTCTACTTCACCAGCCTGCGCAGAAAAAAGATGGATCCTTACAGCCCTGTATCAACTATTGAGGTCTGAAGAAGATCACGGTCAAGAATCAATACCCTCTACCGCTAATCTCCAAATTCTTTGAAAGGATCCGGGGGCTAAGGTCTTCACTAAATTAGACCTGTGCGGCGCATACAACCTTATCCGCATTCGAAAAGTGGAAGACTGCTTTCAACACTCGTAACGGTCACTACGAATATCTCGTCATGCCCTTTGGTCTATGCAATGCTCCCGTGGTATTCCAGGAGTTGGTAAACGTGATAGTGTATCTGGACAATATACCTATCTATTCCCCTGATCTGGCCACTCACCGGAAGCATGTACGTTTAGCTTTACAGCGATTGAGAGAGAATTGACTTTATGCCAAACTTGAGAAATGCATCTTTGAAAAATCTACTGTACCATTCCTCGGATACATCATATTGGATGCCAGGTTGCAGATGGATCCTGGAAAATTGAATGTAGTAATGGACTGGCCCCGCCCGCAGGGTCTTTGTGCTGTACAGCGCTTCTTTAGGTTTGCGAATTTCTATCGTCAGTTTCTCCCAAATTTTTCTTCTCTCACATCTCCGATCTCCGCTCTTACTAAGAAAGGGGTGAATGCCAGAGTCTGGACTCCTGAGGCTGAAGCGGCCTTCGTCCAATTAAAAAGGGCCTTTGCTTCTGCACCTGTTCTACATCATCCCGATGCCTCCTGCCAATTCTTTTTAGAAGTGGATGCCTCCTCCATAGGAGCCAGTGCTGTTTTACTACAGAAAGGTTCCAAGGGCAAGATGTCTACTTGTAGATTTTTCTCCAAGCTCTTCTCCCCTGCTGAGAGGAATTACTGTATAAGAGATAGAGAACTTTTGGCCATAAAACTTGTCTTGAAGGAGTGGCGTTATCTATTGGAGGGGACCCAGCATCCGGTGATAATGCAGACATATCTGCAGACGGCCCAGCGCCTGAACCCTTGGCAAGCCAGACGGGCACTCTTCTTCTCACGTTTGTTTTTGTTTTTTTTTAAATCTCTTTTTATTGATTTTTCACTAATATAATGACAGATCAGAGATATTATACTTATATGAAATAAGCATACTGTCAGTAGGCATTACAGTTGTGTTAGACTAGTACCAAAAAGGGGGGGGACTGGGAGGGATGATAGGAATACAAAGGAATGGAATGTGGATTGGGGGTGAGGAGGAAAAGGGGAGGGAGGGGGGGAGTGGGCTAGGGAGGGTGGAGTAGGAGGTAATAGTCGTGGGGGTAGCGGTATGTGGGAGGGACATGGGAGTTAATAAAATAAGGTAACACATACGCCCATGTGGGTACCATATGAGAAACAAAGAAATAAGTAACCCAAAAATTCGGATGACCATGTCAGACCCTTATAACCAAAATAAGGTGAAAGGATGTCCTACTAATGGCGAAAAACGTTCCAGGGAGACTATAGCTGGATAAATTTAGAGTGTGACCTTGATGTCCAACTAGCTAATTCCTCCATGAGGTATATTTGGTCCACCTTGTTGTACCATTGTTCCAAAGTCGGGGGTTGAGTATTCAACCAATTCAGCGGGACTAACAGTCTTGCCACTTAGGCTACTTTCACTAGCGTTAGCACGGATCCGGCACCTAAAGGGTGCCAACGGATCCGTGCTAACGCTATACATGCAGCTATATATACGAGCAGCGCTCCGGCCCCACACATGACACACATTGAAACAAGACACAGACATAAAGACATACATACAAACATACATACATACATACATACATACTCACATACTCCAGGGACGCCGGCAGAACGTCTTCACGCGCCTCCTGCGTGCAGTGATGACGATTCCCCACAGCGCCCTCTGCTGGGCGCAGTGGGGAAACGTCATAGCTGCGCGCAGGAGGCGCGTGAAGACATGCTGCCGGCGTCCCTGGAGTATGTGAGTATGTATGTCTGTATGTATGTATGTCTGTATGTTTGTATGTATGTCTGTATGTATGTATCTATGTATGTAAGACGGATCCGGAATGACCCCCCATTGGAAATCAATGGAGGACAGATCCGGATTACTGGTGTGTCCACACCAAACGGATCCGTCCCCATTGACTTGCATTGGGGGTCATTCCGGATCCGTCTTGGTGCGGATGCCTGGACCGGAGAGCAAACCGCAGCATGCTGCGGTTTGTTCTCCGGTCTGAAGACGGAACGGAATGCTTTCAGGAGCATTCCGTTGTCTTCAGTTCAGTTTTGTCCCCATTGACAATGAATGGGGACAAAATTGAAGCGTTTTTTCCGGTATTGAGCCCCTATAACGGAACTCAATACCGGAATTTAAAAACGCTAATGTGAAAGTAGCCTTAAACCAGCAAGGTGGGTAAATCCGATTTAGTAGGTCGCCAAGTTCCGGATGGTAACCAGAGTAAAACCGACTGCGGGGATAATTGAATTGAGGTCCGGTATATGTCATTGACTTTTTGTTCAATAGAATCCCAGAATGGGCGTATCAGTGGGCAGAACCACATAATATGCCCTAAAGTACATTTTTTTGTTTTACATCTCCAACAATGGTCAGACTCTGACAGTCCCATGTGGAACAGCTTACTGGGGTCATTATGCCAACGAGTCATGGTTTTATACGAGTGTTCCTGGATTTTTATACACTTGGAAAAACCATGGGATGCGTTGTGTATTTGGCTTATTTCTGACAGCGTGAAGGTCTTGTTGAGATCCTTCTCCCATGAGCTGATGTATGCAGGAGTACATGTCCTGGTAATATCAGTAAAATGTTTGTACAAGAATGAAATGATATGTTTTTGAATACCATTATTAAGAATAAGTTTCTTAAACCATGTCGGATCGGTCGAGGAGGAGTGAGCTTTTAGGAGAGCTGTGCAGGAGCAATGGAAGTCCTGAGAAGTTATAAAGTCACAGCCCGGTAGGATTTTGGAGCAGATAGCAGGTATATCCTCAACTGTTTTGAGTTCAGACAGAAGGGTAGAAAGAGGTCTTTCCTTCAAGAGTGCCCAGTGAGGAGGGGCACACGAAAGAGAAGGTTGCAAAAGAAATGGAAGGTACCTTGCTGACATGAGTGTAGGAGGTGTGGAAAACAAGGGAATGGCTAGGTGCATAGAGTGAATATTCAGGTACACCCCTTTGGTCAAGGCTGTAGGAGTTCCTGAAGAGTCCCGAACCCCCCATAGACCAGCACAATACCTATCAGATAAAAGGGACAGTTCTATACTAGAGTACAGGGCCTGATATTGAGGTACACAGAGTTGAAGCCATCTTCGCAGCTGAAGGGCCTTGTAATACAGGCGTATATCAGGGAGTCCAAAACCACCTTCAGAACGTGATCTCGTTAGCGTATCATATGCTATCCTGGGTCTCCTGGCCTTCCATAAGAAGGATGTGAAAATAGATTTCACTTGAGCAAAGAAAGACTGTGTAAGATGGATAGGGATCATCTGCATCATATATAATAGTTTTGGAACAATATATGTTTGCAAGAGATTCTTCCTACCCATCCAAGAGACCCAAGGTACAGCCAATGAACGCAGTTGCGATATTTTTTTCAAGAGCGGGGTGTAATTAGCTTTGCATAAGGACGTAGGGTCTTTGGTGATGGCCGTTCCTAGATAAGTAATCGAGTCTGAGCTCCATTTAAAAGGGAAGGAGGACTGAAGGAACAGGGTCGTCCGGGCAGGGAGGGAAACATCCAAAGCCTCTGATTTAGTGTAATTCACTTTGAAATTGGACAAGCGACCAAAGACACTGACAAGGTCCATTACCTGTGGGAAGGCTTGTACAGGGTTTGTAATTACGAGAAGAAGGTCGTCTGCAAACGCAGCACATTTATGTTCTACTGAGCCTACCTTCAAGCCTTGAATAATGGGGTCATTCCTAATTGCTTGCAAAAGGGTTTCCATCACTAGGATAAATAGTGAAGGAGATAAGGGACATCCTTGACGTGTCCCATTAGTGATGGCACTAGGAGAGTTGTACAGAGACATAATAGCTTGAATGAAAGGAGCTGGGAAACCATATATGTGTAAAGTGCGTTGCATGTAGAGCCAGCTGACCCTATCAAAAGCCTTTTTGGTATCGGTACCCAAAAGTACTAGCGGAATGGCTTTGTGCTTCACCCATGTAATTGCATTGATAATAAGGCATGATTGAAGATTTCCCTCCCGGCCCGTGATGAAACCAGCCTGATCAGGATGTGTAAGCTTGGGAAGTAAGGCACTGAGCCTAGTAGCCAGGAGTTTGTCCCATATTTTAACATCTAGGTTGAGAAGCGAAATGGGTCTATAGCTACCACATTCCGTGGTGTCTTTCCCTTCTTTCGGTATGATAGTGATAGTAGCTTCCAGGGCTTGTCGTGGTAGAGGAACTCCATTGAATAATACCTGACACCAAGCGGTGATGTGAGGTGAGAGAACTGGGAGTAACTTTTTATAATATCCAGCAGGAAGACCGTCAGGTCCAGGGGCCTTACCACTGGGCATGGAGCGGACTATTCTAGTGACTTCTTCTATGGTAATTGGGGCTGATAGTGTTAAACAATCAGGGGGGATAAAGAGGGGTGAGAAAGCTTCCTAAGAAAATCATCAATCTGGGTCAAGTTATCCTTATCCTGCGCGTTACTTGGCTCTAGGTTATATAATGAGGCGTAAAAGGAACAGAACTGGTCAGCAATATCACGGGTGGTTGTTGCTAGGGAGCCTGATGGGCGCTTTATGGCCTGTATGTATTGGGCATCAGAACGTTTTTTAATGAGATAAGTCATTAACCTGTTCCTCTTGTCGCCATGCATGTACTGTTTAAATTTGGCATATTGATATGCTTTGGCACATTTTATATTCAATAATTCCTTCAGTTCCCTTCTTAAAGTAAGAAGGCGGTCCTGGGCAGATTGAATTTTAGATCTTTTTTTGCTGGGATTCAATGAGTGTTATTTGTTCCAGAAGAGAATTGAGTTTCTGTTGCCTGATCTTTTTGATTCTGGAACCCAATGCAATAAACTACCCTCTGATAAATGCTATATGAGCTTCCCAGACTATGGTCTGAGAAGTATCAGATGGCTTATTATCTAGGAAATAGAGGGCCAGTTTCTTAGAAATATCAGTGACATGTATGTCAGCTTCCAATAGTGTCTCTTTCAATCGCCAGGACCACTCTCGAGCTGGGAAGGAAGACAGAGAGAGGGTAGATTTAACTGGGGCATGGTCTGAGACAGTTATGGGGCCTATAGATGAGTGACTTAGCCAATCTATATGTGGCTCTGAAAGCAGAACATAATCAATTCTCTGGTTAGACCGGTGTACGGACGAGAAAAACATGCAGTCCTTAATGGAGCGGTTCAGAGTCCTCCAGGAGTCTATAAGGTGATTATCCCTAAGTAACTTTTGAATGCCCCCCAATGTTTTCTGTGATTTTGTGGAGATACCTCAGGATGAGTCAAGGAGGTGGTTGAATGAAACATTGAGATCACCTCCTATGATTTTGATCCCCTCAGCAAAGTCTTGGAATTTTGACAGAGTAGCCTTCAACCAAGGAGTAAGGGGGCAGGTGATGTTGAAGTCTCATCCTAACCCGAACCCTCACACCCGTGCTTCTGAAGACATCGACATCTGCTAACAGCAGACATAAATATATAACAAACTGTATAATAGCACTGGAGGAATAAGCAGTAATGAATCAGAAAATTGGTCAACATAATAGTCCCAACAGAAATACATGGAGACTTATCACCAGTTCTGTAGATGGAATGGGACCTGGCTGGCATCAGAGGGAGATGGTAACTTCTTTTGCAGGTAAAGTCCCGGGTACTGAAGGCATAGCCATCTGAAGACATAGCCATCTTGTCAGGTCATTACAGCTGGAGACATAGCGCTAGTAACGTAGAGGAGTGTAAAGTTCAAAAGAATGCCAACAAAGCTCATTCTAAGCGCCTCTTACTGTTAGGGGTTTTGCGCCTGGTGACAACTTCCCATGGCTCCAGGTTAGGCAGAGGAGGGAGCTTGGACAGCTGGATATCCACAGGCAGCCACGACTCTATAGGTAGTGGTTCGGTGCTCAATATATTCCACGCTGCCTCCAAATCTTGTGGTGTGCGAATTATGCAGCAGCGGACATTTTTGGCAAAGGTGAGTCCAAATGGGTAAAGCCACCTATATAGTATTTTAAGATTTCTGAGGTGGTCAGTAAGTGGCTTTAGGGCACGGTGCTTGGACAGGATAGAAGGGTAGAAGGGGCAATGTCCTGGAAGGCAAGAATTAGAGAGTCTCCATACCGCAAGTCTTTCTTGTCTCGGGATGCTTGCAAGATGGCCGCGGTGTCACGGAAACTTAGTAGGCCGCAGATTACATCTCTTGGGGGTTCTTCTTGCTTTGGAGCCGGGCGCAGAGAGCGATGAATCCTCTCAATGATGATGGCTTCCGCTTTCTCCTCTCCCAGAAGGTCAGCGAACAATTGTTTAGCCACAGACTCTAATTCGTCGGGTTGAACCGCTTCAGGAAGACCTTTAAGTCGGATATTCTTTCTGCGACTGCGGTTTTCTTGGTCCTCAATCATGAGGTAAGCATTATTCAATGCGTGGAGCTGGTCCTCACACACGCGCACTACTGCAGCGCTATGGGTGACTACTAGGCCTTGCTTGTGTTCAAGCGTCTCCACGCGGCTCCCAGGCTCTTCATGTTGTGCCTCAAATCCCTGATTTCTTGGATCAGTGGTTCTAGGGCTTGCGACAGGGTAGCTTTAAAGAAGGTTTTAGTTAAGGCATCGTTGTTGTCCGCCTGTGACATCGCCCCAATTCCCGACATGCAGTCTCCGTCCTCCTCCTCTTCACCAGCAGATTCAGGTGCACGCGCTTGCTCCGCCATCTTGGAGAGCCGCACTGGGGAGACCGCCAACTTTCTCCTAAGGAATTTGTCCATCTCCGCCTGATTTTTCTTCTGCTTGGGGGTCCCAGGGGTGTCTCTGGGTCTTTCTCTCCAAATTTTGACCATAGTGGCAAGCCTCCAGTGTTCTTAAGCTGGGAAGCACGGGTCTGTGAGGCAGGAGCTCTTTCCTCAGACCTCCGTCTTGCACAGCGGTTAGGCTCTGCTCCCCTCCCGTTTTGATTTTGAGCTGCACTTTTGCCCAGCCAAGAAGAACAACAAAGCGGATGTGCCGTCTCGGTCATTTTAATTCTCCGACCAGCAGGAGAAGCCCCAGTATATAGTAAATTCTGCTCGCTTGATCACAGTGGCTCATGTCCTGGTAAAAGACTGGCTGGTCATCCAGGGATCCGCAAGACCACAGAATTTTTGTCTCGCCACTACTGGTGGCCCATACTGTCTAAGGATGTACATGATTATGTGTCTGCCTGCACAGTCTGTGCTCAAAATAAAGTATCCAGGACCAAACCACCCCGGGCTGTTGCCAAGGACTTTGTTACTGATCTGCCCTCTTATGCCGGATTTACAGCTATCTGGGTGGTCATGGATCGGTTCCCCAAGATGGCGCACTTCATTCCTTTTTCTGGTCTGCCCTTGGCTGCTGAAGTTGCTAAACTGTTTGTGAAACACATATTCTGCTTGCATAGTCTACCTTGCCATATTGTTTCCAATCGCGGAGTCCAGGTTACCTCTAAGCTCTGGAGAGCTCTTTGCCGGTTGCTCAAAATAGAGCTGGACTTCTCTTCGGGTTATCATCCTCAGACCAACGGACAAGTAGAGCGGGTCAATCAAATATTAGAGAACTATCTCCGGCATTTTGTTTCAGCCCAACACGACAACTGGGTAAAATTGCTTCCTTGTGCTGAATTCTTCTATAACAACCACTCTAGGGAGTCTACTGGATCCTCTTCATTCTTTGTAGTTTTTGGACAACATCCTTATGCTCCTCTTCCTGTTCTGACATCTTCTGGGGTACCAGCAGCGGATTCCTCTTTTAGAGATTTTTTGAAGATTTGGCGTGACACCAAGGTCTGCATCAACGAAGCGGTGACTTGCATGAAGATTAGTTCAGACAAGAGAAGAAGGAGACCCCCTCAGTTCTTCTTCAGGAGATAAGATATGGCTCTCTTCTAAATATCCGCTTAGGGGTTCCCAGTTTCAAGTTTGCTCTTAGGTTCCTTGGACCCTTTGAAGTGTTGAGGAGGATCAACGAAGTGACATATAAGTTATGTCTGCCCCCCTCTCTGCATATTCCTAATGCCTTCCATGTAACCTTACTAAAGCCAGTGGTTCTTAATCACTTCTCGATAGCTCCTTCTATTCATACTCCGGTATCTGGAGATTCTGACGAGGTATTTGAGGTTAAAGATATCCTGGACATCAAGAGGAATGGCAAGAAGACCTATTTTGTGGATTGGAAGGGCTTTGGTCCTGAAGAGAGGTCGTGGGAACCAGAGGAGAACATTTATGCTCAGAACCTGGTAAAAAGGTTTCTGTCTCGTTGTGGTCTCAAGAAGAGGGGGCGTAAGGGGCAAGGGGTACTGTAACAGCGGCTGCTGTACGCCGCTGTTCCCCTGCTTACCACCGCGTTCTGGGCGCTGTGTTCAGCTGTGATCTGCTGCCTGTGCTTCCCGTTAACCGCTGCAGTCCTGGGCTCTGTCTGTGTAGTGCTGTTGTTCTGGGAGTTTCTGCTCTGGAGTTTCCATTTAGCCCTGGCTGCAAGATGCTTTCTGCTTATTTCTTGCATCACTGCTCTTGGGGCCGGCGCATGTTGGATCATGTGGGTTGGATCATGTGACCTCATTAACCAACCCTGGTCCTCCTGTTCATATATAAGTGACTCAGCCCTCTTCCCAGATGCCTCAGTGTCAAGGTCCTTGTGTCCTGTTTGGTTGCCACAATTCCTGCTTGAATTCCTGTGTTCCTGACTTGTGCTCGTGTTTCCAGATTCCGCTACCTGCTTCATCCCTGCCAGCTTACTTAGACCTTCTTGTTGCCGACCTGGATTTCCTGACCTGTACCTGCACCACCTGCCCTCACTAGAGATGAGCGAATCATCCAAAATTCGCTTCGGTGAATAATCAACAAATTTATGACAAGATTCGTTCTTAATACAAATTTATTCGGTCAAATTTGCGTTAAAAAATAATCGTTGTTTTGCAAACATTCCTGCACAAATTAAGAACATACAGTCAGCGTTGTTAAAAGTACACAATACATAAGCATTAGCATACAAAGTGCGTTCGAATCCGTAGCGTACTATTGACTCGCAATTGCGTCATACGTACGAGGCTAGGCCGCAACATACAGTCTTTAGAGGCAGTTCATGAGCTAGAAAAGTAAGGTGCTAGCTATCCGGCTAAGTGCATAATTTACTAAAAAACACCATACAATAAGTGCATAATAGGACACATTGCAGTACCTGAAAAATAATACACACAATGGGCTAAAGTGCTTGAACGTTGCTGAACCTGTAAAAACATTATTGCAAAGATATAATTATGCAAACATTTTAGTGCAATTAATTTCACATTTGCAAGCATAATAGGCTCAGATATTCCATTGAGTGTCTCCTCATGGCTGCTTGGCATGATAAAACACTGGAACACAGTCAAAAATTCAATTGTAATCCACGTGAGGTAATTTTGTAATCCAAACAGGTAACGTGTAGAGATGAGCGAGCATACTCGTCCGAGCTTGGTACTCGTTCGAGTATTAGGGTACTCGTAAGTACTCGCAGCTCGGACGAGTATCTCGCCATACTCGAGGAAATGGCAACTTCCGCATCGTGCTTTTTTGGCGCCTAAAAACACAGCCAATCACAAGCCAGGAGACTCTGCGTACCACCCAGCATCACGTGGGGCCCTTACATGTCGATAGCAGGGGTTGGCTGGCCTGATCAGGTGACCCAAGAATATACTACCGACTGGCCGCGGTGCTCGTCTCAGATGCAGTCTGGATGTCGTTAGGGATAGAGCTGCTGCCTTTCAGGGACAGTGTTAGGGCCTGCATTTAGTTGTCTATTAGGCAGGGATCACCCACAAAGAACCCAACAGCCCTTCTAAGGGCTAGAAGACATTTTATTTTATTATTTTTGTCACTTGGCTGGCTGGCACTAGTAGTGCAGCTATCGCCATATCTAACCCTGTTTTTTTTTTAAATTGTTCTATCTCAGTGATACAAATCCATTGCACACAGCACTGTGGAACCATTCTGTGTGTCACAGTTCAGCACTGACTCACTCCAATCCATATATATTGTCCAGGTGGACACTTTCTGTACGTCACAGAATACAACCAAGTTATTTGCTAC